>VWYI01011162.1:45143-167310 GCA_013399455.1 Anthoscopus minutus | reverse complement strand
GAGGAGAGGAGAGGAGAGGAGAGGAGAGGAGAGGAGAGAGGACTTACAAGGATCTTTTAGTCCAACTGCCTGACTAATTCAGGGCTGACCAAAATTTAAATCACATTTTTAAGGGCATAATCCAAATGCTTCTTAAACACTGGCAGGCTTGGGGCATTGGCCACCTCTTCAGGAAGCCTGTTACAGTGTTTGACCATCCTCTCAGTAAAGAAATGCTTCCTGATGTCCAGTCTAAATGTCTCCTGACAGTGCAGGTTTGAACCATTCCCATGCATCCGGGCCTTGGATCCCAGGGAGAAGAATGAGCTCAACACCTCCCTCTCCATTTCCACTCCTCAGGGAGCTGCAGGGAGCAATGAGGTCGCCTCAGCCTCCTCCAAAGGAGACACACCCAGAGCCCCCAACCACTCCTCACAGGACTTTCCTTCCAGCCTTTTCACCAGCTTTGTTGCCCTCCTCTGGACACATTCAAGGATTTCAACCTCCTTGTTAAACAGAGGGGCCCAGCACAGAGGGATAATCACTGCTGGCACCTCGCTGGGCCGCGTCTGGTGCTCCCCGGGATGGGCTCTGCACTGCAGGCTGCTGGAGCGACCCCCGATCCCTTTCTGCAGGCCTGCCTCCAGCCACCGCTCTCCCCTGGTACTTACGAGGCCTCTCTCTGCTTGTGAAATGCTGAGATGTTATAGGAGCTTGTCGTGGTTTCCACACCCAGCTGGGAAACCACGTTGTTCACCGTGCATGTGCCCCCACAGAAGCTACTCCACAGCCTGACACTGGGATTATCACACACTGGTGCTGTGGAATAAAAGCCAACATGTTAACTTGTTGATCTGTGTAAACATCAGGTAGCAGGACAGATACATCTTGTTTATTCACATCTGTGCTCTGTCCTCCCATCAAAAGGAAGACAAGGACAAGGCGAAGAAAAGAGGTGTTTGTGTACATGTGCCATCAATGATCTTGGAAAAAAAAAAAGGAAAAATGGATGTATGCTTTAACTACTTGGACAGCCTGTAAAGCTGACTGGTACCTAGGGATTTAGCTGTGTGAAAATAGCTATTTTGATAACAGGACTGTGTGAGAACTGAAATGTAATTTCAAATACTACTGAGACATCCTCCCCCCACACTGAAGCAGCTGGTTGAGCCTAGCTCAGTCCTGCTTGGCTGTCACTTCAGTGCCCAGAGGAGAGCTGCCAGCTCCAAGCTGAGACCTAACCTGTGTTTGAACCCAGCTCTACCCTCTCCACCTGCTCTGCACTCAGAGTTCAAGTTTTCCAGTTCAGCTCTTGATTAAGGCGTCAGGATACCACTCCAGAAGCTGCTGAGTGGCTCTCCCAGCAGCACCATCCCAGCAGCTTCTGCTGTGGAGAAACACCCCTTGTGTTCTGCACCATCACAAAGCTCCAGCAGCCAGGCTGGAATCAGCTGGGAACCCAAACTCAGACCTTGGCTTTTGCCAGGCAGCTCTTGGCACACGCAGTGGTCTCACTGTTAAGTTTTCTGCTTGGCAGGAGTCTCCAAAGGGTGGTCTGTGTTTGAGTGTGTTTTCCTCTGCTAGATAAAGTGGGGCAGGTAGGGGACTTGGGCTTGCTGTGCAGAAGCTTCAGGACAGCAAGATCCTGGGCTCCATGGGACCCCCTCCAGTGAGATCTCTGCAAGCTGAATTGGCTCAGGGTGGGTGTGGAAGCGTTTGGGTGTGAGTCAGTCAGGAATGTTTGCCCCAGGGGCCCACACTGGATCCTGTCCATCTCACTTTGCAGTGTAGGCACAGTCCCTCCCTTTCACAAAGCTCCACGATCAAAGTAGAGGTGTAATATGCACACTCAGGGTAGTTCTGGATGCATGGAAACAATATACTCCTTATGATTTCTGTGGGCTGGAATTTACCTTGGAAGCAACTGTTGAGCTTGGTGGTGCCTTTCCCTTCATGGTATCTCACAGACAGGAACCAGGGCAGTCTTTAGAAATAAATTAATTCTTTTTTGTGCTCCAGGTGCCCAGATCCATCCACAGTTGGTCATAGTCAACTTGAATTCATTTTAGATTTGAAAACACACTTGGTAGCTGTGGAATCAGGTTTCTAAGTTGCTTTTCTCAACACACTTTTGCATTTGTTTTTCTGCTTTGTTTTGTTGCAGATGGGTGCCTTAAAAAAACCCAGAGTTTGCCTACACACCTCCTGCCTCTTGCTCACTGCACAGCTTGGCACAGCATGGTACCATCCGTGTGCAGCTCTTACCCAAGAGTCAGCTGCTCAAACAGGGTAAGATTTCTGAAGATTTTCAGGGATAATGTTGAAGGAATCAACCTTTTATTCAAACACGCTGTTGTTTGCAGCATGCAAACAGTACCTCCTGGGCATCCTGGAAGACGATTATTCCAGCTTGTTTCATTTATTTCAAACCCCAGTGGCATTCATGGTGGGGTAGTGGCTGCAGACAGTTTGCTGAGGCATCCATCAGCCATGTGGGTTTTGTTGTGCAGATTTACTTGGCTTGTGAGCAGATGAAAGTTTTTGGGCCAGTTTGGTGAAGCACAGCACCTCTCCTCCATACTTTTAACTTTTAGGACTACAGACTTCAGCAAAAAGTCATAGAGGTGACCCTGACCAGAGTATTTCCCCAGAGTCCTCTTTTCTTTCACAACACACAGCACTGTTCAGCCCCACACTGTGCAGGGTGTTTGTGGGCAGCAGTGCCAGAGCTGAGCTCAGCACAGTCATGGTCCTGCAGGGGCACTGCTGCAGCTCTTCCCTTCTCCCTGGGGGATTGGAGACCTCAGTGAACTGCAGTGTTCCTCAGAAATTAGAGTTTCTTCTTCCTCATGGCAAAAGGGATTTGGGAGGAAGACACAAGATTCACTGTGTGCAGTGCAGAAGGTGCCACTGCTTGCACAGCTGTAAAAAGAAAAATAAAACAGGGGGTTCTGCTGAGCATTCAATAAGAAATGTGGGACTGGCAGTGCCCTCCTGTATCTCCAAACCCAGATCCATTACAGGTAAATGTGCTGTGAAATGCTGTTTATAAACTTGGCAGGCTCAGTCTTAATTAAGGTCTTTTGCCTGAACTCCCAAGTCCTTCCTCCCCATATCCCCAAGGAGGGAGGCTCATGGAGATCCTCACTGCTCTGAGCTTTGTGGTGCACTATGGAGATTAATTCAGCCAGAGAAAGCTGTGTGCATGAGGTGATATTTGTAAGAATCCAAGAAAAAAACTGCCCTTTTCCCATCTTGTTTCAGTCCCTTTGGGCAGAGTTAGGACAAGTCAGGCAGCTGCCCATAAGTTGTGATTTTAGAAGCATCTTGCTTCTTTCTTTGCCAAAAAGAACAACAGCAAAATCCACACAGCCACAGCTCTTTCAAAGACTGATCTTAAAGTTAATGAGGACTGGAGGGAGCAGAGGGAGGAGAGCAGCAGGGACTGGCCCAGAGGTGCCCCGTGTCCTGCAAAGGGCTGGAGAGAGGGACAGTCCCAGGCTGCTTCTTCCCTCCTTCCCCATGGCCTCTCTCCCATCCCTGGTGCCAGGACATCCTCCCTGCAATGGAGAGAGAGCTAGAATATCCTTCCTGCATCATTGTTTTCCTTCAATGCTTTCCATACCTTCATTTATAAGGAAAGAGACAAAAGTCTTACTCTGATTTTCTTTGCTTTTCCAAATTTCCCTCACACACACCTGAATTGCAGAGGCATTCAAATAAATAAATAAAAGTAACCCCCATCCCATCCCAAATCTTTGCCAGGGTGGCCCAGGTTGTCAGTGCAGGCTCAGCCTAGTTCAGGGGGTGGCAGAGGGCAGCTTAAAGCTTATGAAATGAAGATCACTCGAGCTGTGCAGGAACAGGCCAGCCCTGGAGAATTCATTCACGTGTCCTCCTGAGCGAGAGATGTCCTGAGGAATAATGTCATATGGATGAATACTTAATTCCATCAGAATAGTCTTGTCCATTTGTGCTACTCCAACACTTGCAAGAGGTGCAGATTATAAAGGATTTATTGAAGGACTGGAGTGCAAAGGCTACAATGCTTTGAAAAACAGAAACGCAACCAAAGCCATATTTTAACAGAGACCAGAGAGGAAGAGCTTGAGGAGAAAAAAATGGAGTTAAGAATGCAAATGTGGTTATTTTCCAGCTAAGATTAAGCTGCATGCTACAGGGAAATTCATGAAGGAATTTGTCAGTATTTAAAGACTTCCACTTTTTAGATTTTTTTCCCCTCTGCCAAATAGTTAATTTAGGCTGCAGTAACCAATTACTCCTACATGGTGCTGGAAATTATGGCAAGTAGGACTTGTTTCACCACTTCCAACAATCTGAGTATTTCAGCAGCTGTGGAATTTTTAAAGAATCAAGTCCCTGGCATGAAAGTGGCCGAACACAGTGTGGAAAGAAGAAATAAAGGTGATTCCTGGGCTGATGAATTCCTGGGCACCTGGGTTAACAGAAAACAAAATCAAACAAAGAAAGAAAACCAAACCAAAAATAAAAAATAAAAACAAAGCAAAACTAAACAAAATAAAATAAAAATAAAGGGGGGAAAGGGAGAAGAGGAAGTAAAGTGCAGACTGGTTGTTTGTGCTGTTCCAGTCTGGACAGTCTGTCCCAGACAGGAAGCTGGTCTCGTGACAAGATCATGACTCCAGTTGTGACGTGTCAGAGGCTGCTTTCCAGAGCCATGTTCCCAGGATGGAGTGGTTTGTCTGGCAGTTATCCCCTCACCAGGAGCACAGGAGACTGCAGCTCTGCCCTGGGATGGCTGGGGAGGCAGACTTGGAGGCAGCACGGTCCTGAAATCACTTTCTAAAATTTCAGGCTTCTCACAGCTGTTTGGGTCCTGGGGAGGTGTGAGGAGTCAGCCCCTCTGATTCCCTCTGCGCCCCCTTTAGTGCTGACTCTTCCTTTCCCTTGGATAAAACACAGTAGCTAAGGGACAGAGGTGAAATTAAAGTGACCCTTGTGCTGCAGGCTGGCACTGAGGCTGTCACGCTCCAACAGTACTATTTGTGTCCTGCTTATTGTCCTAATCCACCTGTGCTTATTTTTGATGGATTATTTTATTTTTTTCCAGAAGTAACACACATCAAACACAGCTTCTGGTCAGCATCATCTGTGGGCTGATAGTGGTATAGGCAGTTTTCCTGCAGATGTTTTTCCTGGACATTTTTTATTACGTAGATGTATTCCTATGAATCTTCTGAGTTTATAAATCCTCATTTTTACAAAATATTGAGCACACTTTTAAAAATCTCCTTTAAAATTTGGAAAGAGCTTAAAAACATTTAACTTTTTACTAAAAGTACTGTTTTTAATGGGGGGAGGAAGCTTCTCCCAAGGTTTCATCTGTAAAGACCAATATAACACCATGTGTGTGCGCACAAACATGCAGGAAGGAGATCAAAACCATTTCATATATAGAGAAAGCTTATCTTAGTTTGTGCTTTTTCCAGTTAAGCCTCCTCACCCCATCTGCTGCTCTGCATGACTGACAGCTGATTGCACTTCCTATTTCTAGCCTGTTTTCCTGTCAGGTTATCCAGAGCTGCTACCATTTGGGTGCCACCAGGCTTCCCTGGGGAACACGGCCCCATTCAGCCATGGAGCAGAGCCTCCCTGCTCCCAAGGAATCCATCACAGTCTAGGACACAGCTCCCTGGAGATTTCCAGAGGGAAGAACTGCACATTCCCCAGGGGCACAGGTGGTTCAGACTCATGTTGTCTCTAAAGGAGTCAGAGGTGCTCTGGAGCTGGCAGCTCTGCTATGGGTAGCACTGGCAGCAGAATGTGGCTGCCTCTTGGCTCTGCAGCCTGCAGTAAAGTTGGGATGGGCCCATGTAAAATAATTGGTACACTTGGTTTTATGTATTTTTCCCCCCCCTTTTTTTTTTTTTCTACAGCAGAGACTAAAAGTAACAGAAATAATTGAGAGCTGTTTTTTTCTTTCCAAGCTGATGCTGCACCACAGTCAAGATTTTGATTGATCACCTGCTCTAGGGTGTGGTTGGAGCCCCCATTTAGCTCTCCAGTGTTCCAAATGCTCTGACTGATCACTAAAGTGACCAGCAGATGTTTTTTTATATCAATTGCTTGGTTACTTGGACCATGCCATTGTAAAGAAGTATTTAAAATACAGGGGTTGATCAGTAGATTTGGAGTAGACTGGCAGCACTGAAGTCATTGAAGTCTGTGATTTTACAGTGCTGGCTACCAGCTAAAATGAATTTATTTATCTTAGCCACTGCTCCTATGTACCTGGCCTAATGAAAAGCATATGCTCACTAGATTAAGGACAAGTAAATTTGTCATCACAAATTCATGCACTGGAGCATAATTAAGCAGAATTTGACTGCCTTTGTAATTTTGTGCCCCCATCAATTTTGTTCCCCTTAAGAAACATTTTATGATGTGTATTCATGCCAAGAACTGAGCTATGTATTTTTGTTGATGTTGGGTATCAAAAACAATACTAAATTTGATTGCTAGAGTCCTTTAGTGTGAATCCATCCTTCAGCAACAGAGGAATCTCTTTAAGCTCTGAAGGCACACTAGCAAGGCAAGTCCCTGTTTAGGGATGGGATTTGTACACTAGGTGCTGCCCTCCATCACTGCAGAATACAGATGAAGTACATGCCTTTTTGACCTATTCTAGAAAATAATTCCTGAGAGTTATATAGATCCAGGAGAATCTCTACACTTCCAGAGCACTGGAAGTCCCACGAGCTCCTGGTTTTAGACAGCCCCATCTCCTACCTGCCACACAAAGACACCATCTGTAGCAGCTGCTTTTCCAGAAGTTCAGGTAGGAGAGGGCACTGGAGCAGACTATTTAGTGTTTGGCTTTGTGCCATCCATCAGTTTTTGCTGTTTCTTTGAGAGGAGCGTGGCCACCTGGGCTTTCTGTCCCCTGTCCCTCAGCCCTGGGCAGGCAGGACACATTGCACAAGTCAGGCTGCTAATTTCACACCATGAGCTGTGGGAGCCCTTATCAGTTCAGTTCCTCCACAGCTATGCACTGCCCTAGTGGCACAACAGGACAGGAAATAAACTTCTGGGTTCCCCATTTTTTTCAAGTTTCTTTTGTTCTGACAGATTTGAAATCTGATAGTTCCACTTCTGTCTTCTTTGATCCGGTTCATTTTCTGTCCTGCAATACTTGTGTGGAAATGTTTTCCCTGCTTCTACAAAAATGAAAATTCCTAAGAATATGGTTCAGGGTCTGCAGAGGGGAAAATAAAAAACAAAGGAGAGTCCCAAACTCTCACTTGAGAAAGAAAAAAAAATTTTTTTTAGAGAACATTTGTGACTTTTAGCTCAAAGCACCCATTTTACCATAGCCAAAAATTGTGTCAGTATAGAATTCAGAATGTAGTTGTTTTGGAGGGTTTTTGTTTTGTGAGATACTTATCTCCTTACCTCGACTCTGGCAGTGTGCTTCTTGTATCCATGAGGAGTGACCTATAAATCTCAGCAATCACTTGCCAGGTTGCTCAACATTTGCATTTCAATGTCATTTCTTCATTTCCACTTCCTTTTTTTAGATGTAACATTTACACATTCCAGATCTGCTTTAGGCTTCCCTTGCCTGGGTGTTGCTACAGCTGCAAGAACTCTGAAAGTTGCCATTCCTGCCACAGAGAAGTCTGGAAAGTTGATGCAGGCACAAAGGCTGATTATACCTCCCTCTGCCAGGTTTAGACTTTGGGGCACTATCTAGAAAAAGCAGCATAGCAACTCTTCAACAAACCCTTTATTTTATGGCTTATTTTCTCTTTTTAGCCTAAATATCAAAAGCAACAGAGTCTTCAATGCTGACTCAGGACTCTCTCCTTCTTCAGAGATTTCAGCACTTCCCAAGAACAACTTAGGTACACCCCAATGCAAATAATGGACAACATAAGACCAAGGTCTGAAGAAGACCCAATCAAATGCACACCACCCTTTGTTGCAGACACCAAGCTCCCAAGAGAAAAACTCTCTTTGGTGATCAGATCACTACTCCTTCAGCAGTTGCATTCTAAATCCCACTGACAGCACTCTGTGGAGCTTGTCCCAGCCTGGTGAAAGCTGCTTGCTGCCAAATATTGCATAACAACCCTCCTGCCTTTCTCTGCATAACAATCCACCTGCCCTTCTCAGTTTGGGCACACAGGATCCCAATTCCAGCTGTTATTTTCCTTGCATCCCCATCTTGCCTTGGCTTTTCCCTGTTGTCTTCCTTCACAGAACTTCATCTGACAGTTTTGCTGCTTTCATCACAGCACTGTACACAAAATCTATGATTTCTGCCGTATCACATAAATCCTTTTACAATTTATACTCTTGGGGTGATTTAAAGAGAACAATCAAGAGCAGGTCTGGTAGTGTTGATGGCGCTTTCACTCTAATTAACTTAGGTTTAAGTATGAAAAGGCTATTCCTGGCTCAGTGATCAGAACTGTAATTACCTGTTTGATTAGCAGTTATGGACCAATACTTGTATAATAAGGCATGTCTGGCTTTCCTAACTCAAACTAAAGCACAGGAGCTCTGGAGTGGTTCAAAATGCGGCCTGTGCTGCACAAAGCATTTGGTATTTAAGACACAGCACTCGTGAGAGCGCTCAAAAGTACCTTTAGTATCAGCTAGAGGCCTAGAGACATGAGAAGGAACAACTGCAGTAGTAACAGGAGAAGTGGGAATTGCAATTTGCCCTTCAAAGTAGTCTAAGAGCAGCTTTAAAAAGTAAAATTAGAGCCTACACCAGCAGCTGGGAGAGAGTTGACAGGCAGAGACCATCTCAATGGCAGGTCCTGCATTTAAACAAATTCTACACTGCCAACTTTACACTGACTAAAATACAACTGTTAAACACCATTAATTACACAGTCCCTTTAAACAAACAAGCTCCTGTAAAACTCTGCTCATTATCTGAAGTAGACTGCTAATCTGATCAAACCTCTGAATCCACTGTTAAGAGATGACAGAATTACTATTTAGAAACTGCACTGGGAATATTTAGATACTGTTTTAGCAATAAATCTAATCATAATCATTGACATAATCACTGTGTCCTACTTTGCACACCTGGCTGAGAGCCTTCCCTTGACTACTCTGTCATGGTGTGTTACAGAATGTTCAATCATTACATTCCTGTCAGAGAAACTGCCAGAGCTACTCTTCCTTTCCATCTACTGCTATCAATCATCCAGATTAACTTTAAATGCCATTAAAAGAAATTTCAAGTGATTGTAACATATACTGAACTGGATTTCTTGGACTCAGGCAAACCTGCAATTTCCTCACTTCAACCTGAATCACTGTCCAGGACCTCCAAGACATGAACAACTTCAATGCCCCCAGTTCAGACATTCCCAGTAAATGAGACTAATTCAGTGAGAACATCTTTTCTGGAAGTGGAACAATTATCTCCTAACAGCAGGGAAAGTTTAGCATATTAGAGGCCAAGATGATAAAAAAAGTAGTTTCCATTCATGCTGCTATAATATCTTTTACCATAAGAGTAAATGAGTTTCTAAGAAGGAGGCAGTTCTAAAAAAGACCCAAGCCAGAGATCAACCACTTGTTTTATTATACTCACTATCTGGTTTCAGAAAATCCACACAAGGCAATTTTTCTTTTGAAGGACAGTTAAAACTAAACTGCTGCAGGCTTAGGGCCACTGTCACACATCAGATGCTGCCACACCTGCCCTGGTCAGCTGAACAAATCCTAAACAGAAGCAGCAACATCTACAAAGCCACAAGGAATAAATGCATTCCAGAACAACTGTTCTTTGTTTTATTGAATGGTTGAAGCAGGACAATAACCCAGGTATACTTAAATCAAGCGTTGGTCCACTCTTATCATCAAAAATAACTATTTTTTTTATGATAATAACATCAACACAAATGGAAGGAACATGAAGCATCATAACAGGAACTTTCAACTGTACATTATGTTAGCCCATGACCAGACTGGTGCTACTTCAAGATTTACAAACTGCACTGTAGAGACCAGCCACAGCAGTGTTATTCACCTCCCAACCATTAAAGTTCTGGGCTGATCTTTCTGTGTATAGCTCACCTCTGAGCCATCAACATGAAATCAAAATGCCATTTATGCTACTAGAGTTCTAGGCTGATAGAAATATTTCTATATTTAGTATTTTACTGAAGAATATTTACTTTCCTCTCTGAAGTTACATATAACCATTATAAATATTTACATCAAACATTTACAGCTGGTTCATAATATACAACAACAATTTAGCTATAATTTTTGATCTTCCAGTGTAAAAGTTTCAAACATGTTGCTATCGTAATTTCAGTTTATCTGGTTTGCACAGGCACAGGCAGTACAGGGCATTTCAAAAACTCATGTTACAAGATAAAAAAAATGGAATGATGTCACTTTAATAACAATTACTCCAGGGAGTGTTGTTTTGGTTTTTTAAGCAAGCAGATTTCAACTTCTAAATATCCCATCTGGTGCTACTACTAACATTTAAAATAGTCCTGAAAGGGGGAAAAAATACTTAAATATACCTTTAAAAAACTCCCACAATTAACCATATCAGAATATCTGTTTTCCACATAGGCTCAAGGAGACCTTGCTCTTCATCATCTTCCTGCACTGAAATATGGTGCAGTTCAATCCATTCTTATCTTCTGATTTGTCATCCTATAAATAATGCTGTCATAGCCAGGATCCATGTTCCAGAGGTTGTAGGAGATAACTATCACAGCTAAAGCAAGACCTATCATCATCCACAGAACAATGTTGAAGATTACAGAGTAGTCGTAGTTATACGGATAGGCAAGGTTATATGGATTTTCATTGTTACTCTGAAATAAAGAAAATATTTATTACTTTAAAGTGAGCTCGCAGACCAAATATCTTGACTCCATCCAAAGTCTGAGCAACCTAAATAAGAGAGATGCACCTTGGTCTAGACAAATCTGATGCAAAGGCACAGAATGCAAAAAAGTGATTATGTAAGTGGCATAAGTAGAATCCAAGAAGGTGACAGGAAAATGAAATCCCAAGTGCTGAACCTGGGGGCAGAACAACCCAGGTGACAGCACAGGCTGGGGACTGAGCAGCTGTAGAGAGGGACTGGAGCTCCTAGTGGACAAGGGGAATAGGAGCCAGCAGTGCCTCTGGAACAACACAGGACAACTGCATCCTGGACTGTGTCTGGAGTCCAGCCAAGGAAAACCCATTTTCCCACAGCTGGGGAGACAACACAAAAAGGCAAATTCTAACAAGGTATAAAGAAAAATGTTTTCAGCATCAAAGTGGTTAAGGCTTTGGAGCAAGAGAGGCTGTGGGACTTCTGGGGATGGACTTTTCAAGAACTTGGCTGGACAAGAACCTTGAGCAACTTGATCTAGCTTCTAAATTAGTCCTGCTTTGAGCCGTAGGTTGGACTGGATGAGCTCCAGAGCCCTCCTCAAGCAAAGTTACTTTATGACAAAGTGAAGATCAAGACAAGTAAGTAACCTGCATCCACACCTAAGTCATAGTCAGTATTTTAGTCCTTAAAAGAAAGTCACACTCAGGAAAACTGATGCAGAAAGATGTGGCTCTACTAACCTGTGAAGCCTGGAGAATGGAGCGAGTCTTCCTTGAGAGGGGAGAGTTAAACTCCTTCACAGCCACCACTTCTACTACTGCATTCCCACCATACAGATTAAACATCTCATCTGCAAACTGGAAAAGAAAAGGTGGTTTAATTAAAAGCCTAGACTGTAGCCACGAATTAAGCAGAGTTTTGTTATCAAGATGTAGTAAAACAAAAGATGTCAGCTTCAGGAATAATTATGGAAAGCTATAAAAGTTTACAATATTTTAGACTTTCACTAAGTGTCAACCTTCCCCTGGCTTACAAGGCTTATTTCAAACTCCCAGTCACTGTTCAGCAGACTGTGGCTTACGCCTTTTTTTTTTGGCTCAAACTTATCTTTTATCCCTTTTACAAAAGGCCCATACCCACATCATTTCCTAATTGTGTGTCTGTCAGTTCCAACAAAATATTTAGGCTCTCAAACTCCCACTGGGAAACCATGAATCTGAGTATTTTAATCTGGTCCAAATGCTAATAGGTCTAATATTTAAATATATTTGCTTAAAGTCAAAGAGGCCAAAGAGCAATGCTTAGAGAAAACGAATATTTTGCTTAACAAATTGATGGTTTTGAATTTTTTCATCACACTTTGGAAACTCTCAAAAGTGACTGATCTTAATAAAAATTTAACTAATGATTATGTAAGAGCTGCTGAAGAATTACTTTCTTCAGCACACTGATGGATGAACAGCAGTTATTTTAAAGTCTTAGAAATTTACATTTACATAGTTTTGTGGACAAGGGTAAACTAAACATTGCACTTGGGGTAAAGATATTTCCACATTTCCAGCAGCCTCTATTTCTGAGACATTCTGCTGCTTTCAAATGCAGGGTATTTGTTTAAAAAAACAAACATATCAAGACATGTTGATACAAAGTTTCAAGACAATCCTACTCCTTTATTCAAAATACTTAAACACATTGTAGAATCATGCCAGCACTTTCCAGAGAGGCAAATTGTAATATTCCATTTTATAACTAAACAATAGCATTTTAAAACCAAACACCAAAACAAGCATGAGGCAAGCCAGCAGTAATGAAGTTACATCTCACTTCCTTAAATAATAAATAAAATAAATAAATAAAATAAAAAGTATTTTCTTAGTATTACCATGAGTTTTGTTCATTAGTTAGACAATATACCTTTTGCAAAGAGTCTACAAGGATTTGAGAAGCATCCTTGAACTGCTGAGAGTCCTCCCCGTATCGTTTTCCAACCTCTTCCAAACCAGACAGTTCCAGGGAATAGAGGTCTGGAGAGTGATCTTTGGCTAAGTGCTTGTGTCGAGACAGCTTTGGCACAACATTGAGAGAAGAAAGAAATTAATTCACATACAAGTTACTTTAAAAACACATTGCAAAAAATCAATTTACTTGGACTAATCCTGCCTCATTTTTTACAGTCATATCCCATACTTAGGAAATGGAAGTCTTGTCAACTTAACTAGAACATGTCCATAATTGTTTCTTTTTTTAATTCTACAGAAGAAAGCAGATGATCCTTATACAGAATCTGTTTCTATCATGAGGTTACATACACATTACAGAGAGTGTGCACTAGAAAGAAGCAGAATGAATACTTATTCACATCAGAACCTTTGTTCTGTAATTATCATGAAAATAAAACTTAGAGAAAACAAAAACAAGTAACTACAAGACTTAGTATCATTTCCTTGTTTGGAGCTGGCCCTTGCAAAGCTCAGTAGGTTAAAACTTCTAGCTTGTGTTGTCCATGTACAAAAGTAGTTTATTTAAGAAATATCATCCAATAGTCAGAAAACCCAACCAATACAATCCAAATTATCTCAGAGTAGCAAAATTCTTGCATTTTTGCAGGTGAGAAGATGCAGCACTGATATTTGCCTGCACAAGACAACAGTCTCTGAAAACAAGAAATTTAATCCCATCTTCCCAACTACTTAAACTGCAGCATTTCTAGCCTGCAAAACAAAACCAAGTTGTTTTACCTCATTTTCTCAAGAGTCTCATTTCTCTCCACTAGCCCTTCACCTAATGTGAATTTTTGAGTTTTTCCACAACTCCTTCAGTAGATAAGGGCTGCAGCTTAAAGGGCACACAGGAAAAACCAAACCAAAATGAAACAAAAAGACCTACACACCACTGACCCACTAAAACAAATCCTAAACCACAGCAATAAGACAGCAGCTTTTTAGTAAAAAGATCCTCAGAATTAAAAGCTCATCCCTCCATTAAAGCATCTCTCCCACCATCACTATTCATGGCACGAAAGTCACTCTAGTCTTTTCAGATAAAGTGATATTTTGAAGTAAAATGATGGACAGGGCAAAGAACATGTTCATAACTACCATTATACTTCTCAAGCTAGACACTAAAGAAGGCCCCAGCAAATTCTTCACTGAGTATTTCAGAATTCCTCCTATTCTGACCAAACACAAAAGAAAACTACAGATGATTAAGGTTCTCATTCACAATTGCAGTGGTGGGGCTGATAGAAACAGAATGCACTATTTAAACTGGTGGAATATGTATTACTACAAACTAAAATATGTATTACTGGCTGCAAAGTATCCTGGCTATGGCTTCTCTACTTTAAAGATCTCTGAAGTTTGTGACACAAGACAGGGGAAAATGTTTCAAAACACCTTACCAGGCTTGCAATATCACGTAGGACTTGAAGTTCTGACAGAAAAAGCAAGTCAACCTGAGGGAAGAGGCAGAGACAGGTATTTCCTTTGATGAAACCCAAGTTAGGGAAGTCTTGTTTTGTTTCAAGTATTTTATAACAGTGGTCTGGTACAACATCAGAACATGCTAGAAGGAAATAACTTTTAATAAAGTTACTTAGAAAAAATGTTTGAACTCAGTTAATTCAGAAAAAATTAGGAGTGGGCTTCTAAGCAAAGAAACAGGGAAGAAAAAGTGGGAAAGAAGAAAAGCACAAGCTAACTAAGAATATTAGAAAAAAGAAACCCCACAGAAGTTCCCACTGATGAATGTGTTTTACCTCATTGTTCCTGCTGAGGGAGTTGAGAGGGAGGGAGCTGAGGATGGAGTTATCCTGGAACAGGCGGTTGCGCAGCTGGCGCAGTGTGACAGAAAGATCCTCAAACACAGCATTGGCCTTGCCCACCATGTACACCCTCTGCAGAACAGCCACTGGTTACTGACAGCACGGGCTCCTGCTCAGTTTCTCCAGTCACACACATCAATCATGCCTGCAAACTCCAATCTAGATTTCATGTGATCAGCTGGGTTTGCTCCAGCCACACAAGAGGAAAGAAGTTTCCATATCTGGGACACCTGGAACCAGGAATGAAGCAATACTCACTTCCTCACTGGGGGCCAGCTGCAACACCACGGGGGTCTCCTCAGAAAACAGAGAATGGATGGCATTTGCAACACTGTCCAGACTGAAAGGAACAGCCTGGAAGACAAAGCAGTCAGATTTTTGGGTTAAACAGGGCCTACTGATCTTAACTAAAGAGAAAAGTAAAGGGTATGCACATTTTCAAAGTAACAGTAAGTAATAGGAACCTATGTGCAAAACAAAACATCACCTGTGTATCTGTGAACAGACATTTTATTTATGTGGCAGACACAATATATTCTTAAGAACTTCAAGGGACCATGACTGTGAATTAAAGGATTATTTAGGCTTAGAGTATAGCCTTGTTTATCAGTAAAACAACACTAACAAATATAGAAACAATGCAAAAGGGAACAATCTCACAATGGAAAGTTATGAACCACAAAAAACTGGTAGGTGAAAATATATCAGCAGAAAGACCAACTGCTGAAACAAAACAAAACAAAAAGACACAGGCACAGTATAGTGCCTTTACTGGCAAGCTAGAAGAACTGTTAGTTTTTTTAAACACTTACTTGTGGGTTTTATTAAAAAAAGAAGCAGAATGCCACATTTCCATTCACTACTTAAAGCACCCTATGACAGAAGAGGCAACGGCATAGATTTAAACCCAGGAAATTTTAACTTAACACAAGAACAAAGTTTTTTACTCCAACGTTGGTCAAATACTGGCAGAGGCTGTCCAGAAGTCAGCATCTCTACTTGTGGAAATGTTCAAATCCTGATTGAACACAGCGCTGGTCAGCCTGCTCTGGCTGATCCTGCTTGATCAGGGCGTTGGACAAGATGATTTCCAGAGTTCCCTTCCAACCTAAAGGATTCTCTGTTGCTGTGAGAAGCCTGAGAAGCCTTACAAAGACAGACAGTGATAGGTAAATCTAATGTGTGTTGATTTCTTCATGATACACTATGATGGAATGATGTTTCTAAGTGCTGTATTTCACAGTCAAGTACTTGAGAAAAACTCAGAAGACCACTATGAGGGCAATGTGGTACATCAAAAATTCAACTCCATATAAAATGTTATCACACACTCAGCTGAAGCAAAAAACTTAACAATTCTGATTTTGAAATATTAAATTACCGTGTGAAGAAGTGGATTGGTACAAAATAACAATTAAGATTAGCTATATTTCAATGAGAATATGCTTTGGTCAAACAAAGCATGTTGAACTGAACCCAGAAAACCTTGGGTGATCTCAAGGGCCTCCACCTTCTACAGAATCCTGACTAGATTATAGACCCATCAGTTTAGGGGATATGCAAACTTCAAGTGAAGTAGGAAATAAGTGAACATCAGGGACTACAGCAGAGCATCATGTACTTGTCATTAGACCACAGGAGTCCCAGGAATCACAGGACAGTTCCAAATGTGGATACTTACATTCTCAATGGGGTAAGAAAATCCTTTCACAGGCAACTTGTCCACGCCCTTCACTGTCACCAGCACAGTGGCTTGTGGCCGGTGAAACAGATCCCCCACGGCCAGCCCAGGCCAGGGGAGGTCCTAGTACAAAATAGCAAAAAAAGTTGTATTTCACAGGCAAAGAGAAGAGTTCTTCCCCATATTAAACCAAAGCAACTTATTATCCTGTCAATGCCTCTGTGCAAGACAGCCTATTAGAAATTTAATAGGAAAGCAAGTTAATACTACACTGCTTTCATCCTGAGTAATGCCAGGCAACCATGAAGGAACTGTTAGTTTAAAAGCTGCCAGAAGCTTCACAGCAAAGTCTACACTAAGAAAACATTATATATAATGGACACATGAGGAGTTATTTCCACAATTAAATGATAAATACTTTAGTCTGTATTTAGTAAGTGAAGGCTGAACTTAAAAAAACCCACGAACATCTTGATATTTTCAGTACACGAAAGAATCAGGGTGGAAAGGAAGGGGAAGAAAGGGATGTATCAATCACAACTACAGGCAACTAAACTTAAATGTAGAAATTTGCATAGAAATAGAAAAGAATTTCTTAGTATCTTACTACAATTATAGATCAGTGAGAGCACAGTGGAGACTACCTGACTGGTTTATTGATGCACAAAATACAAATTAATCTGTCTGGAATAAAAGTAAGCAGATCTCCCCATTTGTGTAAATGACATAACTGCCTTTTTTTTTGAAAATGAAATTTACTTAATTGCACTTCAGAATTAAATGTCATTGACATGATTTGTATCACCTCACAGAAACAAAGGAAAAATGCTTTAAAGCATCATCAGGGACAAAAAGGGTGTTTGGGTTTGTTTTCCTTTAACAAGGGAAGAATACTGAATTACTCTTTCTGAGAATTCCCAATGTAATGCACTGAGAATTCCAATTTCTCTTCAGTGGCTTTGCTGCACTGTCAGTTTATGTTCCTAGACTACAGCTTTGATGTGAGCTGCAAAAGAAGTGCCTGGGCCCTGCAGTACTCTCCCTACCAGAGCTGGAAGCTGCCCACACAGTGAACTCTGCCTTAGGGACAGTTTTCAGGAACTCTCAGTTCCAGGGCTGAACTGAATAATCATTCAGCACTTCCTTCCCTGCCTGCTTCTAGGATTTGAATTAATAGGAACAGAGAACTATTTCTAAAGGATGCCACAGACCCATCACAGCAAATGAATCTCAAACCGTGGCAAAGGCACAAAGTGAGTACTGAAGCACTTTTTTCTGTGATACCTGTGACCTATCTCTGGATGACCAGGATGCCAAATGGAGGGACAAACTCTTACTTTTTTTTTCTGGGTGTCTTTATAGGTAATACACACAATACCATTCAATATATTGTTTTGTCCTGATAAAATAAAAAAATTTACTCCTTAATCATATTACTCACTAGTTTGATGACAGAAAAAGCAGAATTAATTGACAGCAAAGGTATATTCAAATTCCAAAATGCAGCCTAAACAGCCTTGCATTCACACCAGCCTTATCAGCCCTCTCCCCCAGCTGGTGTATGGAAGAAATGAGAACTGGCTGCCCTCACTAGCACTGTGAGAATGCCTCAGCATGCAGATTTCAGTATCTAGCTGAACACAGACACTGCCAAAGATATGTGGCTATTACACTTTCATCTACTGCTTCAACAGCCACTCATCACTGCTGAAGCCCAGCAAAGAAAAATCAGTAGACAAGATGGAATCAATCCAAGGGCTCCTGCCCATGTGCCCCACTTTAAACACTGCTAAAGTTATATTTGAATACTTAATGTGGAGAAACACCACCACAAATCACATTTCCAAGGTTTTGGATTATTTCCTAAGTAACCAACATACTTGTTTTAACTTTGCTCAGCAGACAGGCTTGCTGACCTGACAAAATGCCTGCCTTGCCAAGCCACTTCTCAATCTTCAGATTACTCAGGAGCAGAGACCTAGAGAGAGCTTATGTGCAAGGAGTGACAGTGGTTCCACAGATTCTCAGTTAGGATACAGCTCACAGCTGGGTCTCAGAGGAACTGAGGAACAGCACTGGAAAGCCTCTGCAGGCTTCCTTCTACAGCTGGTGACTCAAATTAGCCAGCTAGCACAGCTTCTGGCTGCTCATATGACCCATACAGCTCTATCCTGGAAACCACCTCTGTCATACATTCATACATTCCTCAAGACAAACAGGGCAAGATTTTATATATTCCAGCACATGACAGGAAGATTTGCATATTGAGTGAGCAGGTCTGTAGCTTTAGAGGTGTTTCACAATCAAGACCTGGAACATACTTCTTCAACAGAAAAGCCCATGGTCAATGAAGCAACATCTGGGATCCGCTCGCCTGGAATGGGCCAACTTCCATCTCGGAAAACAACCGACTGAGGTGATCGTAAGATACTGAATTCATCACCACACACACCTAAAAAAACAGACATAAAAAGCTGTCAGAGGTCCTGCAATCTTTTCCTTTACATAGCAGGGAAAAGACCACCTTTGAGCTTTCATTCCTTCTTCCCCCCTCCCATGCCTATCAGTTTATGGAAAGCCAGGAACAAGAAATGATCATTTTAATGATCTGGAATACAAAATAAAGTTTTTATACAGCAATGACTAAGAATGAACAGATCCATATTAATGAAAGCAGGGCAATTACTCAAACAACAGCACAGCTGAGTTCTGTGTAACAAGCTACAAGTAGTCTTACAGTTCAGACCTGGTACAGTGAACTCTCAACGGAGCCAGGCAGACCAAAATCCTGTTAAGCTCACAAAGCACCAAAACAGCTCTGTTGGCTTCCAGGACTGCTTGGCACAAGACCTCTGTTCGTGCAAGCAACAGCCAGGGCCACTGAGCCTAGAGCCAGAAAGTCCAGTGGAATTTGTCAGTGCTGGCTTAAACCAGGCACTGCCAGGACAACCTGGCTCCTGCAGCACAGCTCTGGTGTCCCTGCTCTGCCTCCTCCACCTCACGACATCATGAGATGCTTGTCTTCCTTGGATGCAGCACTGGAGTCGAGCTGATTGTGTGGAGCCACAATCTGCAACGCTGCATTTTCATTCATCTGGGATCCCCCTTCACTCTCTTCCCCATTACCATGAATAGCAAAAATTGACTAAAAGCATGTTTCTAAACTGTTTTATGATAACAGTAATTTAGTGCTTAATAAAGTCAGAAAGGACTCCAAAGAAATAAGAGAAGGGCTTGTTTCAACCTGGCTTCCTATCTTAAAGTCACTTAGGCACAGCTGCAATACTGGCGTACACCAAAATTTATCGAAATAAATTTTAAAACTTATTTGGTGTGTATATATAAGCAGTAACATGGACAATGCAAAATTTCAGGCATATGCTCCTCAATGAGCAATCTGAGTAGGTTGCCACCAGAAAACTGATTTGATACAAGAAAATCAAGTAATAGAGTAATTGCCTATTGGCAGGCCTGTATGTTCAAGTTCTAATTATAAAATAAATCTAACTGCATACCTCAAAACTATATGAATAAGGTAAATGTCTAAAGAAAATAGAAGTATTTATTCACATGATCACTTAAAATTGGTTACCAATCCAAGCAGTGAAACACAATAGTTTTCCAGGGCACCTACAAATCTAAAAGCTATTTACAAAAACAATGCAATAGTAAACTGATGTGGTGTGCAATTAAAAACTTCCCTAATATTAATTTAACTAGTGTGACCTTGAAGATGCTGTTCCAAAGCCTAGCTCATGATCATGCAAACAAATGTTGACAGTAAATCTGAGCTATGTTATGATAAACACACCAAAGGACAAAGTTCTGAGATGCAGGCTGGGAAGAGGAGCAAAAGGAAGGAAAGAGGCCAGACCAAGTGTTATTCATGGAGTAGATTCAAGAATTTATTTAAATTGATGTGTTCTTTGGGTTGCCTGCTACCAAATTCAATGGTGGATCAACCCACATCTTGAAGGGCAGAAATGTTTCCAGACCAACTTCTCTAAGTAAGAATTGACAAAATGGCTACAAACTTATAGGATTTCACATGCTGCTCTCCACAAGACTGTTACACAGTCACATTATTTAGAACAAACTGGCTTACTTAGGGCAGGATTGCTCAGGTGGATAAAATCAGAGCATTAACCCTTCATAACTGCATTTCCCTCACTAGACTTGTTCAAGATTACAATTAAATTTGAAGTTGGGAACATCAGCAGAGTCCCTCTAATTGCCTACAGAATAGTTAACCTAATTCCTACCCTACCAAAGTTGTACCTCAGGTTCTCAAAAGCCTTTGTGAACCTGGAGAGCTAAGGAACATTGAGTGAGAAATATTTACAGGGTGTACAAGTGCCATCACAAGCCCGGCTCACAGCAGGTAACAGAGAGGCTACAGCGACCACAGAAACAGCTCAGCAAAATGTGAAAATTCATACAAAATAACGAAATCATTAGAGTTGGAAGACACCTCTAAGACCATCAAGTCCAACCATCAACCCAGAACTGCCACCATAACCCCTAAAACACTACACCAGGTCACCCAGTGCCAGATCCAGACACCTCTTAAACACCTCCAGCATGGTGACTCAATCACCTCCCTGGGCAACCTATTCCAATGCCTCACCATGGCAGTGAAACCTTTTTTCTAGTATCTGATCTGAATCCCTCTGCCTCAGCTTACAGAATTGGATTTTAATATATTTTGTATACAGTATAAATTAATTTAATAAAGTAACATAGCACATATAATTATATGTATGCATTATAAAAATATACATTATCTAACTTCATATGATAATTTTGTTATGTAATAATAAAGGTAATTTTATTTAACGAATTCACACAATTATAGAAAGTTATCATTTAAGAAAAAACAGCCCTTGTATGGAAAGGGACAGGAAAAAGGGTTCGAGCACCGTCTCTGGAGGTGGAGGCAGGTAGCTGCAGCACAGTGACAGGCCCCCTCTCCCACCCCTGGGTCCTGAATCTGGCACCCACAGACACAGACAGCCCCCCTCACCTTCCCCCTTCACCCTACCCTTTCCCCTGGACTGCGGCCCAGCCTTTTTCCTGCAATCTCCACCTGCAGCGGCCAGGCAGCCCTCCCCGCTCCCCCGCGCCGGCCCGTCCCGGCTCACCCACCGGCGACCCAGACCACTGCCACCAGCGCCGCCAGCCCCAGGGCCCGGTCGGCCCCGCCACACCGCCCCATGTCCGCCATGAGCCGCCGCCGGGCCACTCCGCGGACACACACACCGAGAGCCCCGCCGCCTGACGGACAGCCGCCGCAGCCAATCGGCAAGCCGTATCCAGGATGACTAGGCGGGACTCGGCCGAGCTGACCAATCGCCGGCGTCATCCCTGTCACGGGGTTGAGCAGTCAGCTGTCCCGCCGGGGGCGGAGTCTTTACTCGAGTGGCGTTACCACTTGGCCAATCAGATCTCGAGAGGTCTCTGCACCATTTTCCTCCCCGCGCTGTAAACCCGGGGGCAGCAGCGAGGAGGCGGAGCCAACTGAGAGATGATTCAGCCAATCGGAGCGTGAGGGGAAGGAGGTTTGCTCCGCCCACGCCCCTCAGGCTGACAGTGAGGGGGCGGGACAAAACAGTGATTGACAGTCAAGTGCACCATTCAGAGAGCAAGGCGCCGGCTCCACCCTCTCGGCAGCCGTGTGGCGGAGGGGTGTTTGGGTGTGGGGTTGTGAGGTGTTTATTTTGTTCCCGTCGTTGTCCTCGTCCTTCGCCTCGTCTATGCGTCCGCCTTCAGTGGTTTCTTCCTTAAATTTTGTTGAGAACATCCCCAGTAACAAATTCAGTGACTGCCGCAGCTATGCTCATCTCACTTCAGCTGTCGCTGCCAGGAACAGGCAGGTGGTCAATGGTCAGTGCATATTTAATGTTCCTGTAATATGCCATGGTCATCACAATCAAGGGAAGTGTCCTGCTCCTCAGCCCTGTGAGGATCACCTGGAGTGCTGTGTCCAGTTTGGGCTCCTCAGGACAGGAGAGACACGGAGCTCCTGGAGCAGATGCAGTGGAGGGGACAAAGAAGATGGAGGGACTGGAGCAGCTCAGTGAGGAAAGGCTGAGGGAGCTGGGCCTGTGCAGCCTGGAGAAGATGAGGCTGAGAGGGGCCCTCATCCCTGTGTGTCAGTGTCTGCAGGGAGGGGCCAGGGCATGGACCAGGCTCTGCTCCCTGGTCCCAGCAATGGGACAGGAGCAATGGGCAGGAACTGATGTGCAGAGGATCCACCTGAACATGAGGAAGAATTTATTTCCTCTGCAGACATCCAGCACTGGAACCAATTGTCCAGTGAAGGCATGAAATGTCCCTCACCAGATCTATTCCAGACACATGTGGACACAATCCTGTGAGATGACCCTGCCTGAGCATGGAGATTAGATCAGATGACCCATGATGGTCCCTTCCAGCCCGACCCATTCTGTGATTCTGTGAAGTTTCTTGGGATCTTTGTACATTTTTAGGCTCCCGGATCTTCATGAAGCTCTCTGCAAGTAAAGGCAGAGAAAACCAGGCTTTGAGAGTGAATTATCATGTTGCAATGGAAG
Source organism: Anthoscopus minutus (assembly GCA_013399455.1). NCBI lineage: Eukaryota > Metazoa > Chordata > Aves > Passeriformes > Paridae > Anthoscopus > Anthoscopus minutus. The sequence goes on along the minus strand of VWYI01011162.1, from coordinate 144,400 downwards.
GTTGAGACTTCTCAGTGCATTGTAAGTAAAGCTGTGTTATGAGCACTTCGAATTAATACTCACTCATTCCTTACTCTCTATTGTGCATCACAAAACCAGCACCGCATAACAGCTTTTGTAAAATAAATGCGAATAAATGCTTGAGATTATCTAACTCAAAATAGTTGTTTTCTGGTAGACTTTTTGGTCCTGGATTCCTTGGGAAGAAATTTGTGTGAGTTCACAGGAAATCCAGCAGTGCTGGATTGTTTTACCTGCTTTGCTGGGAGATAGTACCTGTGCCACATCCACATGGTAAGTCTGTATTTATGTGCAGAACATGCCAAGAATTACTACCCATACAACTGTTTGGCCAGAGCTATTCTACTGTTTATTTAGAAATTCCAGCCAACTATAGAAACACTTTTAAAATTGAGCAATATTACTGGGGAAAAAAAGGTTGTCTAAGAGAATGAGTGGGCAGGGGAGTGCAGGTAGTGAAATGGAAGTGTTTTTACAGCAAACAGTATTTTAAAGAGTAAAGTTATATCCCTGCCACTGCCACATGATAGTATGTGACAATGGGCAAATCATTTGAGCTCAGCTTTTCATAGGTGGCAATAACAGTCCCTCCCTTGTCTGTGAGTTGTTTTGCACGAATTAGAAGGAGCTCCTGCTCCTCCTGCTGCCAGGTGGAAACTACACTGGAAAATAAAAACCATGCCAGATGCATAGGATACTCTAAAACTCAGCAGCCAAGCAAGTTATGAACACTTCAAATTAATACCCACTCATTTCCTACTCTGTATTGCACATCACAAAACCTGAACTGCATGATAGCTTTTGTGAAATAAATGCAAATAAAAATGTTTATGAGATTACCTGAGTACTGTGACAAAGATATGATCAAAACAGTTGTTTCCTGATGGGCTTTTCTGCTTTCAGAACAGGATTAGAAAAACACACAGGAGAGAAGGCCTGGATCAGTGAACAACAAAGATATTGAATGACTGCTTTTCAGTGAGCCCAGCTGGTTTGTGTGGTAAGCAAGGCATGATGATTTTGAAAAGATAGTATTCTTTCTTGTAAACTGATAATGCTACCACGACATGTAAGCCCATGGTCCTGCATTAAGGTTATGTGGCTTATCTTGTTTTTGGCATTTACTGTCTCTTGGGCACTTGATTTTGCAAATTTAGTGTGCCATTTACTGTGTCTATTTTAGCATACTTTCACATAGTTTTGCCTGTCTAGGAAAACATGGTTCCTGCACCTTGTAGTCTGAAATACAGATGAACTACAGGTATGCTTTGTCCTTCCCCATACCCTCCCTTCCCTTCAGATTGCATCTACACCCAAAATGTGCATAGAAATAGGGCAAGAAGAATGACTCAAAAGCAGTAAGTTTGAGGGCATTGGGTGGATGTAATTGTGTCCTAGGTGGGAAGGTAGTGGGAAGCACGTAACAGGGAAAGGACCATATGACAGAAGTTTCTTCATCTAAATTAAGGACTTCTTACAAATGTAATGTGGAAAAGAAGGTGCCAGGGTGAATAAAACTGTTTTGGAAAAGTTATTTCTCTTATAAATATGTTTCATATCTGTGCATGTTAGCAATCAATTCAAATTTTTTATTAATTTCTTGACACTATTTTCCATAAAGCATTCCCTCTGAAAGTCATACCAGAACAAAAGAGTATCATGCTATTTTTTTAACATTTGCAGTAGGAACTGTATTTTTGAGACTTTAGTGCTCTCATTTGCTTTTTCTGAACTTGTGGTTCTAGGAATACTATAATGTAATTCTAGAAATAGAAGAGAAATCAGAGTTCTGCATTTGAAGAGTCTTATATTCCTTTTCTGCTCCTCAAATTGCTGTTCTTCTTGAAATCACAATACAAATAAGGTTTCTGAAGATTTCTCAATCTTATGTTTTCCTGTTCTCATCTTGGTTTCTTCTTTGGGAAAATAATAAATAGAAGCAATAAATTTTATTATGAAACAGTCAAGTCTCACAAACTCTGCACTGGTTTCTAGTGCCCATTGGGTATATCTGTATGTCAGTGAAGCCCAATATAAGAGAATAATACCATCACTTTGTAGGCTGGCAGAGTTCTAGCTATTTTCTCTAGGCTTAATATAGATCCCAGCTGTGCTTTGAAGAGAGTGAGTTTTGTAATCCTGTAAGCAATACTTGTGACAGAATCTACATGCAGTAAAATTATACTAATAAACTGATTTCATTTTGAGCTTCTGCTCAGGGCAAGTGAAACATTGAGGCAATGTGCACATTAGGTCAAAAATAGTTTTTATAAAGCCATATACTGCTAGTACAAGTCACAAAATCAAAGTGCCAGCTGTAGGCAAAATGCCAGCGTTCCCTGGCTCTTAGGAGTGTGCTGTGCAGAAATGTCTTGCAGGAATTGCTCATGTGGCAATTGGATGCTGCCTTAGCCTCCAGCCCTGTCTGTACCAACAGTTATGGTGAAATGATGGTGGAAGAGGGAATATGGGAAAAGGCTGAGTCAAAGAGCCCACCACTGGTCTAAACTGGACTGCTGTGTTATCATTGTGTTACTACTAAATCTAGTCCAGTTTCTAGCAGAGTAATTGTCTCAACTATCATTTCTAAAATGATGCTTTAACTGGAAAATACTTTTCTGGCTGCTGTGGTGACCAGGCCAGTTGTATCTTACTAGAAAGAATGAAATCCCAGGGCCAGGTGCCACTTGGAGTTACCAGCTCCAGAAACACACAGGATGAGCAATGCCCCTTTTGGTATGAAGATTTACAGTCTCAAAGGACATTTATGCAAAGAGGTTAAGCAAAAGATTCTAAAATATAATTAAGCAAACAAAACTCTTTTTTTCTGTTGTGTTTTCTGACCTTGTCACGTTGATTGAATGTGAATAAACAGGAGTTAGTTGGGCAACCCCTGTCCTGGTGTGCTTGGGAAATGGGACAAGGGGATTGTTTAGGGCACTTAGTCTGGGGGCCACTGACATCCTGGGAGGTGAGAGATGAGACAATTGAGCCCAACTTGGTGATTTACCCTGAGTACAATTTATACATATTTCATGTGAAAAGTTGTTAGTCCTTGCTGTTGAACTGCTTTGTGATCTCCTCATTCCTACCCCTATTTGCACACTCCATGTATGTAATCAGAAACAGTTGTTTTTGCAAATGTGGATACCAAGGCTAAATAAATCAGAACCAGCTCAGATAATTTATAAAGGACTCAAAAACAACTCTCAAAAACCAATAAAAACCCACACCAAACCTGTTGTTACTGAGACAAATCTTAGGCTGTGTCAGAGCTGATTTCCTGAGGACTCATATAATAAGCAAAATGTGAGTTCTGCCCTCTCTGAAAGGATTTGTGTTCCTTTTTGTTTTTCCTTCCTTTTTGAAAGAAAAAGAGCCTTTCTCTTCTACTTCTGTCAGTCAAAATCTGTCTTAAAGAGGATTGCCAGCTTTCTCTCTGTAGGGCTGAGCTACTGTTAAAGCCTCCAAATATACACAAGAAGCCTCTTTTAGGGTTATTTTTGCTAGGTCCTATATACACATCATATAAAGAAAATGATACATCTCTTTTTGTGTATCAGTACACATGTCACAATGTCAAAAATGTGATCTTCTGGTGCAGCTCCAGTAGACTTCTGGCATTTTCTAACAGTTCTCATCCTGGCTTTGTTTGTGACTTTTGCCAGCACCTGTGGGCTCACTGGAGGTGAGAGTGCCCCTGTACACGTGTTTGGCCATGGGCAGTCCCAGTTCTGCAGAGTTTGCAGCGGCTGGACTGAAGTGTTGGTGAGGTGACTGATTCACCTGGTGTCCTACAGCAGGTCAGTGGGAAGAAAAGGAGACCCTTTCCTCTGTGACCTGTACTTCAGCCTGTACTGCTCTCTCAGCCATTCTCTGCCTTCAGTGTTCACAGGGGATTTTTTGAAATATATTTGACATCTTGTTGAACACAATACGGCAGTCTGCTGAGACCGTAATGTTGATGTAACATTTCTGAGGAAGATGGTCATCTGTAATTTGCTTAATTTCAGTGGTTTCAAAGTCATGTTAAACACTATTTTTCAGTTACATCTGCTTAATCAAAACGCATTTTAATGTATTTTAATGTCATTGAAAATAGAGGATGAGTATAGTTTTAAGGGTAATTGATATAATTAAAGGTAGGCAGCTTCTCTATGTTGACAATGTAGCGCTAATGAGAAACGAAATCTGTGAGCAAGAGCTCCTGAAACTGCGGAGAGAAGTCCGCATGTGTGTGACGTATGTGAATGGGAGTTGATTCGTGCGTTTCCCTTCACCTTTTCGCGGTGGTTTCGGCGGGGAGGGCTGGCCCGGCCGGCCCGGCAGGTGGGAACGCGCATCCCCAAACCTGGGCGCTTTGGCACCATCGCGTGGTCGAAGCTGCGGCTGCAGCCTCGCTGCGTTTGCGTCGCGTCCTCGGATCGAAACTTAAAGTTAAGTTCCAACTTTTGGGAGCGCTTCATCTGCTGTCCCCTCCACAGATGCTCGTCCTATCCCGCTACCCACCCTTTCTGGGAAACAGTGGCTAAGAGCGTGCACGGAATGGATGACCGAAATTGAGTAGAAGAGGTGAGGAAGCCCAGAAGCTAAAGGGCTAATGTGTGTCTCAAACTCTGATAGCCAGATGGCTGTGGAGCCAAACAAAGGGTTGTTGGTAATAACAGACAAGAACTTCGTGAAAAAGAATTGGAAGTAGTTGACGAAGGGGCCCTTCAGAGGTAGTGCAGCACTTTTCTGGGCAAACGCCCTTGTTCTGGCTCCTGGAGATAAGTCCAACACAGTGTGAGCACAGGAATGAAGCTGAGAAGCAAATGTGGACTGTAGGGGGCATCGAGACCACTGAAGACCCCCAAAGCCTCCAACTCATTTGCAGAAAGGTCTAGAGGAGTGGACAGTGATAATTAATTTGCATGGAAATCTAGAAATTTCTCTCCTGGGCAGAGAAACTTACCTATAAATAGGTATCCCCACAAAGCCCAGTGCACTCGCTCTGCACCTGCAGCCCAGGACCCTGGACACCACAGCTGGATCAACACTGGAGCAAGGCCTGGTGATCTCTTTGTTCTCTCTTTTCTTTCTCTCTCTCCTTCTTCAATTAATCTCTCTCTTTCCCTCTTCCCTTTCACCTTATCCCTCAATCCAAACCCCACTGCTTATGCTAGGAGGACTAACACACCAATTCCATGCCAAGTGTGTAGTTTGCTAAAAAAAACTTTTGCGGGTACTCTATGACTTACATCATTCCATTTGACCACAAGCATCTACAAATCTTGGGTGCTCCCTTCCTGTTAAGGGAGGAGCATCATAACAAGGAACCACTAACTTTTGGTGGGAACTGGGATGAAGCTGGAATTTGCTGTTTCCTTCCACATCAACACAGAATTTAAGTTTTTCTATCCCACTTGTTTGAGCTTACATGGTTTTGTAAGAGGTAAGAAGGCAATTCACTACAAATTATTAGCTTATCATGAGGGAACTTGCCTTCAGTAGTGCCAGGCTAAATCTTACAGACAATCTGCCACCTCATAAACTGCACTGTGAGGAGATTAGCACACTTTAGCTGACAACACTTGAGGTATCTCTGTTCCTAATTCTTGTTAAAGACTGAAGCTGGTACCTTAGTCATCCAAAAGTTAAAAGAGCAAGAGCATTATCTCTTCTCTAGATGCAAGAGCAATATCAAGAACATTATCCCTCCTCTGGTAGAACTGCTTAGTATTAACATCAAAACCCAGCTTGAGCTTGTAGGTGTAGGCCTGTCAGCCACTTGTCACACAGTAAGTGGGGGAGTGACTCTCCAGCAGGTCAGAAACTCAGCAATAACTACCTGTGTCTGTACTCAAACACAGCTGTGACAGCAGGGCAGGGCTTTGGCTTCATTTCAGTGAAGGGTAGAGCTAATTTACTCTTTCTCCATAGCTATTAGGTTTAAGAGTTGGCTTCTGAAATTTGCCTTCATCACTTTTCCAACTGAGAAGGACAAAGGTGGTCTTTTACACTTTTGGTTAATGAGCCCTCTCTGCTGTGACCTTTTGTGTTTTGCAGCCCCACAAACCTAATATCCTGTTGTGACTACTCAGCCTTTCTGGAAATGCACTTCTTCTCCCAGTTTGGGAAGATTTAGGATGTGGTGAGAAAGAGAGAGAGTTAAATTTTACATTCTTCCCCCTATGGTTGAAGAGGTTTAATTGAAGTTCACCCAGGGGAGAAGTCACTGCCAGCAGATAAACACCTGAGCTTGCTGTTTCTACTAAAACGGTTAACAATGGAGTAGTTAAGACTTAAAATATAATTTGTTGCCATTAAGCTTTTATGGTATCTTCATCCTGAACTCAATAGAAGCTCCTGTTGAAGGGTCCAGGTGCTTTAGATATGTTCTATATTCTGATGGTAATCGTTGCAACCATTAGTGTGAAGATAGCTGAGCTAAGCTGATAGCTTGCTTTTGAGAGGGGTGGTGGGGTCCCTATTATCCCACAACTTTGGCTATCCCCCAAACCTCTGTGTTGCATGGGCTGTGGGTTTGCGCTCAGTTTACTGAGTAAAAGCTCAAGTTGAGAGTCACTGCTCAGTGATGACAGCTCTGTGAGCCAGGTCATGGTGTGGCTGTAGAAGCTTTGATGTTGCTCTAAGTAGCAAGGCAGGAGCTGCTGGCTGGAGGTGGAACTGCCTCAGCACCATCACAGATTCATACTGGCATTAAGTAATGATGTATCCATGGCTTTTAGCCAGATTTTTCTTTTCTGTGCCCTTCAAATTAGACTTTCAAATGAGACAGCCAAATACAAGTATACTGACCATTCTCCTTTTAATCACACTTTCTTTAGTGGCAGTGCCTGTTCCACTCAAACACAGTTGTGCTGTCTCCTGGGTCTCATTGGTTACTGATACTTGCTGTGGGAGGATATTGCATGCTTGAGAGCTGAAGGGATGGCATTATAATTATTAACATCTGTAAAGGCCAATGAGGGAACTTCAGGGAGATAGGAGAATATTTTTTGTAATATACCATATGAGAAAATGACCCTTTTCCCATTGCATCTTACCTTATGAAATTTGAAACCACACTCTAGCTGCATACACCTTTGGAAGGATAAAGAAGGATGCAGCATTTTGACTGCAAGCTACAGAAAGGCTTTTTCTTTGTCTCTTTTAACAATTTCTCTAAGTATGTTTTTGGTGCTTGCTTTGGGTACTTTCCCTACTGGTCTCTCAAACTGATTATAGACTTGCTCAGCTGATTTCCATCTCAGGGTTTTCTGTCTGTCATTGGGTTACTGGAGAGCTGTTTCAGGCTTAAAACAACCATTGTAAGGGTCCTCTGTGTTTAAAAAAAAAGAAAAAAAATCTGCTTATAAAGTGAAAGAGAGAAACTGCTCAAAGGGGCTCTGAGCTGTGGGTGAGGAAGCAGCCTGAGCTATGGAAAAGTCAGGGCTTTGTCTGAGCAGTTGTGTCTGAGCAGGGCTCTCCAAGCCAGCAAGGACTTGGGATAAGACAGATAACCTCAGTGGGGTTGAATGGAGTTTACCTTTCAGTGGCTTGAAATGAAATACAAAGGTGATGCATGAAATGTATTGTTCTCATAAGCACTATGAAATGTCAAACAAAAATGCCTTTCATATAATGGCATGACAGAAGCTGAGAATCATGCAGGAAGGAAAAGAACATTGAAGTAAACAATTTGGTTTCTGAAACTATTGGAATTGAAAAGAAAATGTTGTAGCCTGGAATACTGAGGAAAGGGATTAGAAAGAAAACAACCAGAAAGGCCATACAGCCTACTTTGTGGTTGGGTAAAAGATGCTTTAGATTGACCCCTCTAATCATGATTAAATTTTGCTTTTTCTATTTCTTAAAAAAAGCAAACAAACTCAAACAAAATCAAAAACTACAGTAAGACCTAGGAAAAGAAGAACCTTTCTGATAGACAGTTACTTTTTTGGGGACCCTACTCCTATTTTTATGTATACTGGATCTGAGATTCTGTTGTGCATTTTCACAATTCAGTGTCTTTTTTTTTCTTCTTGAATCTCTATATCATCATTTATTGAAGCACATTAGAAATATCCACCTCCATATAAACTATTTGAAATATAAATTAAACTCAAAGAGTAGGAATAGAGTAGAACTGTCATCAGCAATGCTGTCATAAAAGACCCTTGCAGTATTTCCCTGAAGCAGCTCAGCTTCTCACTCCTGCTTTCCCCAACCAGTCAGCCTTGACTCAGAATCAGAAAAGTCACTTTCTCTTGACACTGAACAAGGAACTTTGTTCCATTAAAGGTTGCCCCCAAAACTACACTGTCTTTTTCCCTGGAAAGCTTCTGCCCAGAACATTCTTGTGTCAATAAAAACAACATTCCAGCACAGTGATGCTGTGGTGGCACTGCATGGCACTGTACTGAATCTGGCTCTTAAAAAGGGACATTGTAGTGTGAATAAATTGTAGCACTTGTCCCAAACACAAGAGCTCATAAAATTCTTGCTACGATGTCTTAGGTTAATGCTCTGGAACACTGCAGTGATTTTTTAAAAGCTGTTATGGTGCTAGTTAATCTACAAATTACTTGTTCTGAGACGGCATTTTTATAAAACTTATGTAATAAAAATTAAATAATGATGTTTTTTAAGGAGAGGCGTTAAAAGTGGCCTATTCTGCAGACCAAAGCAATAATATGTTGGGCAGCATCAAAGCATTAAACAAGATGGTTTGCATCATTAACACTAAATGAAATGGCTTAACAAGTAAATAAATGATGAGAATAAACCCAAGTTATCACACAATACAGTGTTTTAAAGTGCCAGAAATAAATTTTCTGAAGCAAATAATTTTCCAATAAAACTAGATGGAATTTAAAAGAACATGTTTTTCTGATTGTTGAATGCAAGATCAGTTAAATACTATTTTGTGTATTCAGTGTACTGTATGTATGGTCTTCATAACATCCTAGTGAAGCAGAAAGGAGGAGGGAGTAGTGCTTTATTTTGTAAATTAGGCAAATAAAGAAATTACATCAGGAAAACCAGAAAAAAATTTGCCTCTTTCTGAAATCCATATGGTGGTTAAATCTTTATGTGCTGTTTTTCCTTTATTTTTTGTGTCTGCAGAAAGCCTTTACACTCTGCATTCCATAAAGAAAGCTATGAGTAGAACAGTGCTTATTAAAGTGGGGGGCATTTTGGCACCTATAGTGTTCCGCTATGGAAATTCTAGGTTTTGCAGTTTTGTCTGGGGCAAGGATGGGAGATATTTGCTGTTGACAGGTTGTGACCTGTGGCTGAATTTTGTAGTGTGGGATTCTTTTCATTTTTAGGTAAGGAAAGTTGTAATGGGGCTAGAAGGTCTCTCTGACCCTCAGCAAGGAAAAGCCCATCCCTGGGCTGACAGGAGGCTGGTCATATTAACATTCCCCTCATTTCTACTTCCTATCTGCATGCATAGCTACAGTCCTGGGAGCTAAATATTTTTCATATCCAAAATTTATTACTCTTGCTCTGGAAGATAATTTTCCCTGTGCTGCTAAATAGTGCAGGATGGCACAGATGAACCTGAGAGATTTTATCAGACTCATTACTGCAGAACCTGCACACTGCGTTCTCAGATGCTGAGAATATATCTCACTATACTAATTCTGTCCTTTTGACATTCTTGTGCTTTTAAAACAAACCCTTCACATATGTGAAACCCAACCAAATTCAGCCATGACAGTGCCAGGCCTTTTACAGTGACTTCAGAAGGTTATATTTAGGATTTGACTGCTATATCCTGTTTTGTCTTCCATACTCTGATCAAGGAAAACCCTTGTATAATTATGAGCGTCTTTAAAGTCCATGGTGTAACCCCCACAACACCTTCTTCAGAAGCAGGAGGGTGGGGAATATTTTTTTTTTCATTAATGTAATTTTCTGAGGGGAAAAAAGTCACTTTGGCCCATTCCTGTAAGAGAAAAATGGGAATAGACTTGGTATGGTGGATTCTTGGATCAAGTAAGAAATAACTTCATGCAAATAAGTACCTGAAAAGACTCTTGGGAATTTTGTGGATTATACTTGCCTGGGGTTAATTTTTATTTTATATTTAACTTTACATTAAGTACCTATTCAATGTTTTGCTGAACTGGTGTTCCCATCAAATATTTCTCTCACAACACATTACATTTAAAGTAATTTTGAGACAAATCCCTCATAATTCCCAAAACTCCTCCAAGCACTGTTCTTACATGATTTGACTGCTTTTGACTGCTCATCGCTCCCTTTTCACAGCAAACCCCACCCTCCTTTACTGAGGGCCAGAGAATGCTCCAGAGTCCTTTCCCCTGACAGAAACAGGACTTGGAAAATAATGAGTGAAAATTCTGCTCTCTCTCCAGCTGCTATGGAGTGGGGCAATGGGCTGCTCCAGTCCTCTGCAGGGAGATGACTTTATCAGAAATCCAGTACCAAGGGGGAGATTTTGGAGTTATTTCTCTTGCTGCAATGGAAATCCCTGTGGTGATGGTGACTTTCTTTTCAGAGGAGTCCCAGTAGAAACTGCCAGTTTCCTGTGGATGGGTTCAGACCATAAATATCTTTTCTTCCTAGTATCCTTCTCTGAACTGTCATGATACCAAGCATTTTTTCCCCCTTCACTTACAAGGTGCAGTCTTTCTCTGAGGGGCATAAGAACCACAGAGATGGATTTGGGCAAAGCTGGGGGCTTGTCTGTGGTGGATGCTCCTTTCAGAAGAGTGTAATGATGCTCCGTTCTCTAAGGTTACAGATGCAAGCAGCAAAATTTTAATCAAACAGACAGGGCTAAAAGCAAAATTAAAACTAATATGAAAAATAAAACTTTAGAAAAGAGTTTCCCACATGAAATTTGGCCATTTGTTGTATTTTTGTTGTGTTATTGTATTTTGATGTTTTCTCAAGGACACATCAGCTGTGGCATTTTTCTTCTGGTTACAGGGGGAGCTTTGAGTCAGGCCCTAAAGGTTTGAACCTGCTCTTGCTCATCTTTTAAAAATGATGGATTAGTTGTCAAAATGAAGAACAAAACATCTGGGACTTCTGGAGATCCCTTTCCACCCTGAGTAAATCTTCCAGAGGTGCTCAGCTCCTGCTGGTGCCTACTCATTGTGGTCAATGCTTTCATTGCAGTGTCTGCACTCTCTTCATATTTTGGTGATTTGTTGAGTGCAGTTGTGCTTGATTTTGTAAATGCTTTTAGAATCTTGGAGCATTGTTGGACAGCCTTCAACAGCGTGTATGTGACAGCATGAGCATCTGGAGGGTTTGTGTGCAGATAAAGCATCTGTGATGTTGGGAAATCACTGCAGTGTTTTTGCCAAGCTGAAGTTGAAATGTCCATATCTAATTGAATGGCAGCTTTTGAATCACAAACTGAAACTTTCTGTGCTACAAACACACACATGGATCTTATGGCAGAAAGAATAGTTTCCAAATCAACACAGGGAAATTATGCAGCTAACTCCCTAACACAATTAGAGAGTACTAAAGGCAAGTGAAAACAAAAGTAATTTTTAAAGCTAACAAAATAATCGCAGGTTGAGGTTTTCCACAGCTTTATAAAATGGAGCCAAGGATCATTTCAGTGCCAGGTAAAAGTTTCAGTCCATAAGGAGCAGCTGTGTTGTGCTGCTTTGCACAAAACAAATAAGCCAGTTAAGTTTTACAGGACATGGTTATACCAGACTCAACATGCCTAACAGGGAGACTCTGCTAAGGAAAAAAACTACGTATTTTCTTTCATAAAAACTTGTGTGTTTCCATGCTTTAGGGAAGATGATTTAAGGGTGGGTGTCTTCTTGGTTATGCTGTGAGTTCAATGATCTGTGAGACAATCTAACTGGAGAGACTGCAACTGCCTGTCAGCTGATGGATGAAGCTGATGTAATTAAATTCAGGTCATCATAATGTGGAAAGAGTTTCATTGAGATAAATAGTGTCTGCATACCTCAGCCTTGTGGACTCTTGATTATACATCCCCTGAAGTTCTAATCCAAGCCCTTGTTCTAGCTGAAGCTCTGTGGAGTGACTGAAAAGGTAATCATACTTAAAAATTGAACATCCTGGGTGAATTAGCGATGGTTTACCCATAAATCATCCATATGAGCTTTCTGCAAAGTTCCTGGTCCTTTCCAGCCTCTGTTCACAAAATACTGATGTTTGAACCTGTTTGGTAGAAATGGGGAAGAGCTGCTGGAACTGCGCTTAAAATCTGAGTTTGCACTAACTTCAACATCTGCAGTACTCCTGCATTTAGGATGGGAAAATGGGGAAACTCCAAGGTCTATCTGGCTGTTGTGAGTGCTGAACAACAATCAGGGCTCCTTCACAAGCTCCTCATTGCTTTTGGGATGGTCAGTCTGGCAGTGGGGAATTCTCAACACACCAAGGGAAATTGAGCTGGAGATGGAGAAACTCCACTCTCTTGGCACTTAACTGGCTCCAGCCCTTCAGGGTCCTTGTCCAGTTCTCACAAGTTCAAGCACTCTGTGATGAGAGAGGCTGGGTGAGGGCCAGCATCATCCGAGAATCAGCACAGGCTTACTAGCATCCCATCCCATCCCTTCTCCTGGGCCTAACATATTTTGGAACAGGGAGAAGTCTGGCCCCCTCCTCAGAAAGCTCATGTCACTTCTTCCATGTCCTGGGTTGGCTGAGTCCCTCCTGAGCGAGCAGGCGGGTCAGCTTCGCACACTGCAAGCCATTTTCTCTGGGTTTCTCAGAGAGAGACTGCGTTTCAGCTGAATTCAAAGCAGCTGGATAGTCAGGAAAAAACATTTCTTCTTGTCCCTTGTGTCTGTCTAGATCTGGCAGTCAGTGTTTTAGCACATTATTATCTTTTAATTCCCATAGTTATTGGGCATTGTCCAATTCATAAAATGCAGACTTATTTGGATCTGGGGTAAATATGGCAAAAACGTGAAGAAAGACAGCTGAGGGGAAAGGTTCTCATTTTTCCTAAGCTGTAGGTAGTTATTTCAGGTTTGGAATAAGGGTTTCAGCTGATTCTTTTGTTATCCAAGTCTTGTGGGGGTAAAAAGAAGTTGTGTTGGGCAATTTCACAGCATCTATTTTATTGCAATTAATGTAAACTTTTAAGTATTTATTCCAGTATTGTGAAATAAGCAAGATTTAAAATGGGGGAAAATAACACTTCCCTCTGTAAAAGCTCTCCCCATCACCAGTCCCTTCACTGCACACCACACTTCAGATCCTTGGTGGAATAGATGTCATAGAAGAAGATGGTCACTGTGTGGTTTTCCCTTTTCTTTCACTGCTCCTTGTTTCCCTACTCAAATATTCTGATGAGGTTCCTCAATGGGCCACAGCCCCCACAGAGCTGTACCTGCTCCTGAGATCCTCACCCCTGCTCCACCCTCTCATTTTCCTCTGCCCCTGCTTTGCTGTGGACTGGTCTCCTCTTGTTCCTCTTTTTTTCTCCAGTGTCTCCTCTGCTCTGGTGTCTCTTTTGCCCCTGCTTATTCCATGCCAGCTCTGGCATCTCTCTTTCTCTGGCATCTCTTCTTGTTTAGTGGCTGCCACCTTTCTTAAATATGTTTTTGCAGAGGCACCATATGCTCCTCTCACTGGTTTGCTCTTGAGGCACCAGTGGGTCTGTGTTGGCTGTTGCAAAGTGAGTTGGAAATGTCTGTGACCAGCACAGGGCAACCCCTCATTCCTCACACAGGTCATCCTGCAGCCCCTTCTCCTGCCAAAACTTTACAGTTATGCCCAATATAGCAAATCATTCCAATTATATCTGTATTTAATGTATATTACATGGATCTCTGTGAGCACATTAATTCTCTGGACTTCAAGTGCATCTGGCTATGGCTCTCAGCACCTTTCAGAGTTGAGCCCTGAGTGAAAATTATGATGATTTTATCAATTCTGTCTAATAATTTATTTTGCATGTACACATAATTAACATGCTTTATTTTCTGGCAAAGAAACCTGGGAAGTATCCATAAATAAGAGCAAATAAATTAGAATATGTAAAGCAGTTTAACACAAATGTGAGTATTTTTTAAATTTGGGGAAGCATGGCTAATTTTCAACATTAATTTTTCAAAATCCTCTATCTTCTGCATCTGTTCAGGAATTTCAAAGGCAGTGAGTATCACTGACATTTCTAATTTAAACAACAATAAGAAATTTATATGAGTATATGTATTATTACACACATATGAAAGACCAGTTTATAAGGTGGAACTCTGGGTTATTTGATCAAATCAGACTTGAATCTCTGTGTTGAACACAAGCCAAGTTGCTAAGTCCATATATAAACAAATATCTAAACTATTTCTGGGTGATGAGGTAACTGGATGTAAGACATGCATTCAGCAAACCTTGTGATCTGCTCTCATCTCCAGTTGCTGAAACTCTGTTTAGAAGTTCCAGTGATCCTCTCTGGTGTCCTCTTTTCTCCCAGCCACTTGGACTATGGTGCAATCTGGGGCATGGTTGTACCTGACAAGGAAAATCAAGTTTGTGAGACCTTAATGAAGGCAAAAAGTCATAAGCTATGTGTGTGTTCCACGTGCTCTTTATTTTATAGCTGTATATTTCAAAGCTTTTATCTTTTATTGTTCCAAGGTGGGTATAAAAAGTTAGACCTGCAGAAGGGCATAAGCCACCACAAGGCACTTTAGGTGATTAAGTCTGATATTTACAGCATCAGCCAGAAACTTCTTGAAATGAGACAGTGTCACCACCACTGCTGCTCTTCACTGTACCACTCCTGCACATGGCACTGCTGTTCACTTCACCCTCCCTGTCTGTGTGGGCAGCCAGGGAGCAGCAGGCACCCCAGGTAGTCACCAAACCACTATTCCCTTCCCTGGACAACACCCTTCAAAGAAGCAACTTGATAATGCCATAACTCTTGAGTTACCTGACACTAGCTCACAGCATTATCTCTGCCACTGAAAAGTGGAGTTCAGTACCTGCCAGAATTCCTGAATATTATCACCTGAGCAATCTAAATCCCCAAATTATATACCTTAAAAAGATAATATACTATACATATATGATTACCTGAGGGTTTTAAACTCCTATAGATTTAAACTCCTATGTCCCAGCTCATTGAAGACAGGGTAGGTTACCTTTAAAGGTGCTTTCCAGCCCAAGCCATTCTATGAGTGTGATTTCATATCTGCTGTGGTGGAGGCAGTTGCATGCAAAGCTAGCACAGCTCTATTGTCCCAAAATAGCCCTATCCATGCTGTTACTTATTTTAGAACACATATGGCCTCTCTTTCTTTAGCATCTCATCATCTCACAGTCCCAGTGAGGCTTCTTTGCTATTGTCTCCCATTTTTCACATGGGGGATTGAAACACAAAAATGGGTGACTTAAAATAGTGCAAGGCACTTTGCATTCCCAAGGAAGAGTTCTGCAGATAATACAAGTATTTCTCTTGTGCCAGTGGTAGGATAAGGAATGGATCCTGGCCTTCCTGAGGTCCTCGCTGCTGAGCTGCTTGACCACACTTTTTTGTGACTAGCCATTCTTTCATTTTAAACACACATTATTGGCTAGCTAGCAGACATTTTCTGAGTGATTTTCATCTGTAGGAACAAAATCAGCTTTAACAGATGCATTACAGGAAAAGCATCCTAGTTGTCCTGGTTAATTCCAGTGTGGAGAGTAATAGACCCATCCTGACTAAGAAGTAATAGGGAAATCATTCCTCCCCTACTCCACATACATTTGCTGATGAATCCATAAAAACATTTGAACTCCAAACAAAAATCCTTGATCCCATCTTGGGCCTCCCGTCTTCAGCCTTGCAGTGAGTGTCAGCTCCAAAAATGGTGTTCTGCCTTAGGCAATCTGACTTGGGGAGCTATCAACCTAATGAAGCACAGGACTAGCCAGAATTTCTGACCTCTGCTTCCCCTTTCTTCAAGGTCCAAAGGGCCCCATAGCTCTTGCAGAGCTCTCTGCCCCCATGTCCCCTTCCTTTCCTAGCAGGGCAGCTGCAGAGCTCTCCATGGAGCAGGGTCCCTGTGCAGGCATGTGCCTGCACTTTCCTGTTAGCTTTCTATGAGAAAAGTGCAGCTCTGGTTGGCAAGTGCTGGCCAAGGGCTTGGTGCTCCAATTCCTTCCCTCTGTGCACCAGGGGCTTGGACTGCAGCCACATTCTCACATTCCCCAGGCAAGGGAGGGCTGCTGGCCTGGGAGAAAATGCTGGCTGCAGACCTGGTTTTCGATCTCTTTGCTATGAGAGATCGCTTGTGGCCAGGTCAGTCTTATTCTGGATTAAAAATAAGACCTAGAAAGGATGAACTTATTTATTTACAAATAGTCTAAAATAGAATCCTCTGGATATGTATAACACTCCCATCTCTGTATCTGAAAGCACTTTGTAAAGCGTTGAATTAATTAAGCTTAAGAAACACTCCAGGGATACAGAAATATTATTACCCATATTTTAAAGATGAGGAAATGGAGACAGTAAGAGGATAAGGGACTGGTGTGTGAACGCAGGCTGAGTGACTTGTAAACTCAGAAATTAAACTTAAATTCAAATTTTTATATCCTTTCCCTCTTGCAGCTAAAATCGGCTAGAAAATCACAGTTTTCATCAGTGAAAACATATACCACTTTCTATTATAAATAAATTAAGTCAGAACATTTTATAGACTAGAATATACCTAAAATTTTCTGTTATGTTCTTCACAAACATCATTCAGTTCTTTGGTATATCTTCAGTTCTTAAATCTGAAGTGCATGTTCTTGTCTAGATGGTGAGAAGAGAGTTAAGGTACAACTTCCCCTGGTTCCAAATAATAGCACCATCTTCCTCATAATAAAAACAAACCTGATAAAAGTTTATATAGGTCCAGAAAATTCAATTAACACCTGTCAGTGGTGAGTATAAGAACAATGGATGCTTATTTCCTCTTATACCTTCAATTTCTAACTTGCTTGCTTCCCAAGAGATACCTTCTCCAAATGACTTTCCTTGCTCATGTTTTAAGAATTACACTAAGCTCTTTTTGGCTTGCTCATCATTGCTCATGGTAAAAATCCCCAGGGGCATATTAATTAAAGTGAGAAAATAGAAGTAGATTTCCAGTTTTCCCAGTTGGTAGGTTCTGGAAAAGTGTCCTCAGAAGAGTGGTGGTAACAAACAATTTTGCTTATTATTAGACTATTGGTAATTTTATGAAAGAGATTGTGTGGTATAGTTTCTATGATAAAGAACCTCAAATTCAATGACCGATGAGATCTTTTCTACTCCAATGATGTTAACAGAAAATGTTGTTGATAAAGCAGGACTTAGGGTAGGAGTTAACACATTTTCTCAGATCAGAGTTTTTTCTTTTTCAGGTGTCTTGAGGTATGGTGGTGAGCAGCTGCTCTTGTCTGTAAAGATAGATATACCTAAACCATGGGACAAGACAAGACAAGACAAGGACAAGAATTGAATTCTGGCTCTGAGTTTCCTGGCACTGCCTTGACTTTGTGTGGAGGGCAGATATGGAATCTCCCCTCCCTCCCTGAGCCCTGCATGAGCCCTGGCTTCCATGAGTAGTGGGGTAGGGACTCATTCATGGTGGTCTCCAAGAGGTCCCTTGGGAGAAGCTGTGGAATCACAGTGTGCTGGTTTGGTGCATGAGGAATAAGAAAATACCATTTTTGCACAGTCTCTATTCTGTACTGCTTCTACACTTGAAGAGTTCTCAGTTTTTTGAAACCCATAAAGAGCACCAGTCAGATTGGCACTCAGATTAACATGAGCAATATATGCATTGGGGAGGTTATGTTCAGTGTCCAAAAGCAAGACTTAATATTAATGAGAACAGTGTAAGGACCAATGACATTTGAGTTTTTAAAAATAATTAGTGCCTTAGAGATCTCCCTTTCCATTTTGCTAGTTAATTGATGTCCTTCTGCCAATGTGTATATGGAAATAAACCACGTATCAAAATAAAGATTAGGAGATTATTACCTGTTTTAACATAAGTGCTGAAAGTATTAATTTCAGCTAAAACCATGCTAGTCTTCTCATCTTTATTAGCTTTGTTCATTTGACTTAGCCTAATGTTAGAATAAAGTTGGTCCATGCAAGTGACATCATTCTATAATCAGACTTTTACTGTTTAAAATTAATTTCAATTAAATGTTGGAAAAAAGCTTTTTAGTGTCATCTTTAACTGTGGAAGTATTTCATTCGTGTTGAACTAGATATCTCAATTAGAAGGGAAAGCGTTGCCAAATGAGTTGGATTGTGGGCTAGACCCAACCTGTAAAATACGGATTTGAATCCAGATTTTAAATGCTAGAAAGTGTCACATTCCTGTCTTCATACAAAATCTATTAATTTGTGGCTCTTAGAGGAAAAAAAAAATGCTGCTTATTGTGAAAGCTATCAGAGTCTGACCCAAGTGGTCAGGCTTCAGAATTTGATCCAACATGTTAGAAAAATAGGTTCTGTGCAAAATGCAATGCCAGGTTTAAATGTACCAAAGGCTTGAAAGTTTTTTTGTAATGTTTGGGGTTTGAATCTAACCCTATGGGTCCATTAGTAAATGGCTTAACTTTACAGTTTCAGGACCATCTGTGTTGTGGTGAAGGGTAGCTAAAGGCAAAAAATGACCTGTATTAATCTAAGGTTCAAAGCCTGAAATCCGCAAGTAGGGGAGAGGAAAGATGTCGTTTTCTCCATGGTAACATGGATGTGTACGCACCTTTTCATCTGTGAAATAGAGAATGGCTTTAAATGCTTTGGAGAATCCTCCCTACTTTGGGAACGTCAGGGCTTTCTTTTTGGAACAGTGGGCACAGATGTGTTGATTGAACCATCTTCCACCATTTCTCATTGTTAACCCTTCATAGCTTCGATTCATGTTGGGGGTGTAGAAGCATTTCCCTCTGAGTCACTTGACACTTTTTTCCCAGCTGGCAGCTTATGTAGCTGAATGCTCCAAAAGTAAATATGATTTCTCTAGCTAGCTGACCTTTCCCTGAGCGAGATCACAGGAGGGACCATGCTGTTACTCTGTATGCTGAAGCTCATTGAAATATCCTTTTATCAAGTGATGAGGACAGGATCATCAACACTTCATTTTATTTTGCAAATAATTTCTTCTGTGCAACTTTCTCTGAAACGAAACCAATTGTTGATGTGCAATTTGGCAATTTGCACATGGAAAGCAATAAAGACTTATTCGTAAATTTGGATGCAAAGTTTGTGTTATATATACTGTGTAGTGAAACAAATATCACAGTTCTTTATATACTCTGTTTTCTTTTGTTCTGCAAGGTCTTGAGCCCCAGTACTGCATGATAAAGAAACCCAGTAGTTTGTGAGCACAATGTGTTTACTTACACTGGGTAAATGTGTTAGTGCTTTTGCAATTACTTGTAGTTAGTTTGTGTTTCTGTAAACCAATCCATCTGTAAATAAAGCAGCTCACCTACATCAGGCAGACTGGCAAGAGCAAGTTCTTCCATTCATTCCATTCAGAGTATCTGATGGCTTTTTGCTCAAATAACACTGCAGTCTACAGGAATGTAAGCTTGGCTGGCATTCGTGTTCATTCCCAGCAGAGGAGATGCTATCACAGGCGCTGTTTCCAGAAGCATTAGTTGGCAATGCTGCCTTGTAATCTCCTCCCTGCAGCTCAGGCTCCCTTTCATTAAGCCCCGCCAGGTATCTTCTTGGAAATCCCGGTTGTGCTACTCTTGATTCCTTATTTTCAGCAAGCTGGAGTGAAGCCTCTGGCCAAGGGGAAGCCTGTGCTCCTGGAGTCAGGGGTCCAGAGACCAAACATCCCAGCAGTGCCATCGAGAAATGACAAGAGGCTTGGCACGGATGCTGCCTTGGATTATTCCTCATTTATGCCAAATCTGTTCCAAGAGATGGCTGGCTCCCCCATCACACTCTGGGAGCCAGCCACTTGGAGAGTGGTTTCATAAAACCACATCATCTCTTTTGAAGGGGATATTCCAGTTCATTGGCTTTTTGGTTTGAGAATTCAGCTGTTACTTCTGGATCCTCTGCCTTCAAAGAGCTATGGGAGATAGGATGGTACATCACACATAGAAGCAAAAAAAGGGGGCATTCATATTCTTCAGCTGTAAGTGTTTTAATAAACCACCATCATGTGTTTTCACATTACTTTGATGGTTTTGTCCTATTTTCTGCTTCTTATGCATGTAGCTATGTGAAAAATACCCAGAAAAAATACTTCATTTATATCTAATCTGATCCTCCCATGTGCTGAGTACTTAGTAGCTCACAGGCATTTTTCCAATATCACCAAAAGAGATTAATGTAGGAACATTAGTCTGAACAACTATCAACGCAATATCCGAGGTCCTTATAATGAAGACATTACAGGTGAAGCAGGTAGTAATTTTTTCACTTAAACTCACCTGACACTTCCCATTATGACTTTCTTTTTAGACCTTTTGCCAAACTCTAATTGTCAAAGTTGTAATTTTCTATTCCAGGTAACCTACATTGATTCTAATTTCTTTTTTTTTTATGAGAGGGATCAGGGATGATGAGGTTTCATATAAGATAGCTATTTCTCAAAATCAGACTGGCTGATTTTGAGAAAAAAACTTTGCTTTTTTATGTCAAATAAGAACTTCAGCAGGAACATGGTATTAAATTGAGAAGGTGCTTCCTGTGGCAAATCCATCTTTTTTTTTTGTTTTCCGTAACAAAGAGTCACATTTGGCCAATTTAAAAGCATGTAAATATTTGTATTTTGGATCTGAGGTGTTCTGGAGCATAAAAGGACATGCAAAGTTGATTTTTTTCATGTAAAATATTCCGTGAGATTGCTTTGCTTTTTCTATGGCTGGGGTAAATAAAATGCTTTTTCTGCTTCCTGGAAACTTGGGCCTCCAGTATCCAGAAGATAAAAAAAGTAAGAATGACAGGAGAATTTAGAATATGAAGCTGTCAAATTTTTAACTTTTATTAAGATCAATACTTGAAATCAGTGTATCAATATATACCCCACAAAATTAGTGGTAGATCTGAAAAAGCAATCCCAAAGATGGCATTATGATGAATTACAGTTTATCTGTGAAGAAAATGTTCAGGAGACCCAGCACTAGCTGATCAACTAGAAAGATGACTGCAGCTGAGTGTTTTAAGGGCTATCTAGAGAGAGAGGAAAAGGGAAGAGCAGAGGACATTATAAGTCTTTACATTTTAGTTGCTTCCTTTTCAAATACAAATAAAACTCCAGGTTGCATCAGGCTTGTGTTTGTCCCATCTGTCCCCACACTAAAGAGGATTTTGTGGCACTCCTCTTGGGCACTGTAGCCAAAAAGAGATTTATTTCTGAATATATGCTGTTTCACTTCTACTGCTTTCTATCTGTTTGCAAGCACATTTCCAAAATAAAGCTCAGTGTCTTTAGCTGCCACAGGTGAGACTGTTTCTTTACCATGAGAGAAGCTCCTGCCAGAGGCCAGGAGCTGGTTCTTCAGCTGCTGCCCAACATCTTCCATGTGCAACACGCCAGAGTTCATGCATGGCTATCCAGCTGAAATCTGCCTAACGACTCAATCTGTGCCTGGACATTTCTGGCAGAGCTGAAAAACCATCTTTGCAAATGTGCTGCATGAATTTGTTTACTTGGCACAACACAGGGCCACAGAGAGACACCCACAGTGGTTTCCAGTGGGGCCAGTTGGACCGGGTGGAGCTTTGCAGTTGTGCAGCTCTGCTGCCCCTTCTCCCTCAGCACACTGGTGGTGGATTAGCACGAAAAGGAGCTTTAAAAGACTCATGAGCTCCTGCAGAGCTGGGAGTGCAAGGGATATTGCTTCCTGTGAAAAGTGTGATTCCCTTTTGGCAGGTTTGACCCATTGGGGAAGAGTGAAGGTGCTGCCTGCCAAAGTCCTGTGCAGAGAGAGACACTTTTTGTTCCTGCTGAGCATTCCAGGAGAGCCCATCGGATAGAACTCATGGAAGCAGAGAGAGCTGGGTATCCACGGGGAGCTGTGAAGGTGTCAGTGCACCTACTAGCCATCTTCAGCATGCCCTCCTCCTCCCTGGCTGGCAAGCAGGTGTTTGCCAGTCCCTGACTGGAATCTGGAAGGCTGCCAGACTGGGTTTCACACGGATGGATAGCACCCTAAGTGGGATTTCAGCACAAGACCACTCATTGGCACAGACAGACTTTGCAGTGGAGCGGGCTGGAAGATAATTTGCCTATTAATCTCCTGCACGCTCTCACTGTGCTGTCTGGCATCTTGAGGAAACTAGTAGACAAGACCTCCATTTCACATGGACTTTACTCTCTTTTATTGTGGGAAAGACTTGCTTTTCTGGCAATCAAATGCAGTCTGACATTTTCGCTTCCTCTTTTACTGATTTATTTGCAAGAAGAGATCATTCTGGCTTTCAGAGCTGAAGGATACAGCATTAGAGAAAGTTTGAGTTGCACTCTCCCTGTTTTTGCAGTCTGAAAGTTAAAAGTGAGCTGTAGGTTTTTTAAATAAAACAGATGCTGCTGTAAGGTTGAAAGCAGACGCTGATTTAGAGGGTTGCTTCCTCAGATAATTAACTGCTCCTCTGCAGATGTCTGACTCAGGTACCTGAAGCTAGGACTCTCAGAAATCGCACGCATTGCAAACCAGGAGAGGTAAAAGTAATGCTTCTCTTGGATTCCATAATCACAAATGGAGTTTTCAGTGCATTGTGGCTTTTTGTTTTCAGTGGTTTTAAAACTGATTTGTTCATAATATTTTGTATTTCTTAAGCTATTACCCCTCCTTTAATTGCCCACGCATTGCTCTCCTAAAAAGAAGAGAATATAGAAGTCAACGCTGTGCTATGTAGAGAAGTGTTAACTGAGCGTTAATGAGCTGCCGTATCGGCTCCAAGCCATCTCTGGAAGCCAGCACAGTAAAACAGAATTTAAAGGCTATCAAGTCCATTTCATGGCTGCGAGTCCTGAGCATGTTTTGCAGCGAAGTGAATGTCCTTGTTATCTAGATGCCAGTTAAATGCTGCCAGCTTAATGTGTGCACGGGAGAAGCTGCTTTTCTGCGTCTGGAGCGATTCTGTTACTGAGCACACCTCAGCTAGGCACTGCTCCTCACCTGCACCACATCTGCAAACTGAAGAATAGTAAAAGCTTTTGGTTCAAGAGGAGGCAGCAGGAAGTGCAGAGACCACTGGGTGCTTGATGTGAAGCAGCTACAGAACACAAGGAGAGAATGGCTGGCATGTGGTGGTGGCTAACAGCCTTCAAACACATCTAAAAAGCTCTTTTGTCTCAGTGTGGAAGAAACGTCTCTTCAACTAAAAGTGAGCCATGGAAATTCTGGAAACGATGATAGTGGAATTACAAAGAAGCCCCATTTACAAGCAGCGTCCCCTGCACATTGTGTTACTGACAGCCCTGTTCACAACACGGCCATTCTGCAAAGCACTGTGGAAGGCAGCCATGTCTATATTCTTGTGAATATCTTTACACTTTTTTATTAAAGTTGGAGAAGTGATAGTAGTAACTTCATCAGGCAGTAGAAGAATAATGTAGGGAAAGGCAGTAACAGAAAGGAAGGACAAACACGTTGCTATTCCTGGCAGCAGGAATTAGGTAGTCATTGAGCAGATGGGAGTAATTACCCTTGAATCTCTTTTCAATACCTTTTTCTTTACAGTGCTCACCTAAGATGTTGATAGACATGCTTGAAGGACCTACACAGGGTGAAACTCTCCCTCTTTCACTGCATGAGTTAAAAAAGGATGAAGAACTCCTCTCTCTGGGGAAGAACTCATTGTCTTTGGGGAAGACCAACTTGGTGAAACTGATGTACAGAGCTGTCAAATCTCAGTTTTAATGTGGGCATCACTCATAACAACATCATGGGCTGTGAGTCACATGTTCAGTCTGCTACCACCCATATCCACTCAGGTAAGAGAAGGTCACATGGAGGTGTCTGAGTAAGCTGAGTAAGAGTCTCTGCCAGCTTGTGTCAATAAATGGTGCTGTTGCTGAGAGGTGAAGGGTATTTGCTTGGACTCACTCAGCTGCATGCAAATACAACCATGTTGGTTCTCTCTGTTACAATGCATGTTACCTATACATCATAACACCTCAGGTCTTCAGCATCCTGGAGTTTGATGTCCAGTGCTCAGTTGAATAAGACTCTTCAGGTGCCAGGGGAAGCTGAAGGAATTTGTGTTTGGAAGTTGGTAGGATCAACACCTGAGCTATATCATGTGTGAGCTGGCTTCTCCAACACATCCTGAGTAAGCAGACATGGGATGTCTGCCTAGGCTCCATGACTCTCTGAATAGCCTTCCTGGCTCAGTGTTTAATTTAGTTGGCAAATTTTGTTTAAGAGACAACTTGCCTCTTAGCATGCTTTTGCTGCTGCATTGCTAGCAGGAATATTATCACAAAATTTTACCTCTCTTATGTGAAGTAGTTAAGCACAAATGTATCTGACATTGCATATTTAAACTTACCTTCAGTGCCTATTCAGATCTTGTTATTAAGATTGTTGTGTTGGGGTTTTTTTTCACTTTCTTGCTGTATATCCATCAAGAAAATAATTTTGATTCAAACATTTACAAGTAACGGGAGCTTTGAAAAAAGGGTTGCAAAATCTGAGATGTAAAATCCTAGATAAATACAATTACTGAAATTCATCTTTTC
The DNA here is from genome assembly GCA_013399455.1 of Anthoscopus minutus. Lineage (NCBI taxonomy): Eukaryota > Metazoa > Chordata > Aves > Passeriformes > Paridae > Anthoscopus > Anthoscopus minutus. Next base: position 119,720 of record VWYI01011162.1, on the reverse strand, counting down.
CATTGGGAATGGATATGGTGCTTTACCAGTATGGGTTGAGAAAACAACACCCATTATGAAATCTTTCCAGAAAATGAAGGATTAATCTTCCTTTCCCCTTTTAAGGAAAAAAGTAATTCCAGCCTGAAGAACCAGTCGTTAATTCTGTGTCAATCAGAGATTTCCTACAGAAAACAATGACTGAAGATTGCTTGTACACACATTGAAGAAATTGGTATTATCTGGAGGACAGTAAATGAAAAATATTTATCTACCTTTTGGCCCTTTGGGCTATGATTTTTCCTTACCATCAAACTATAATTCTCAAATGATTTAAGAATATAATGCAGTTAAGAGTATGATTCAGGAATATACTGAAGTACCTTCATGCACCTTACTGAAAACAACTGGATATGATTTCAAGGAATGGTTTTATACCTGTGCATGGACACAGTATTGCATTAGGGCCTCAGGCTCATTTACATAGGACATTCAACTTAATTAGTCCAAATTCACTTAAATTAGAAATTGAAAAATGGATTAAGCTCTATACAAAGCTGAATTAAGACTACTTTAATTTTGAAAAGTCTTTACAGGGTTAAATGCACTTTAACTAATCTGCTTTAAATTAAACCCTTAGTTAATTTGGATTAATTTTCCTGAATATCTTTGTGAATACCAGCTCAGAGTTAGGATCCAGTCCTGCAAATACTCACATAAATACCTCATATTATAGGAATTACTGCAATAGTAGAAGTTAAGAATGTACATAATGTTAGGTATGCAGCAAGGTCAACAAAAGCCTAAAGAGCTTGTCTGGAATCAGCAGAGAATATAGTCAGATTGCTTGATTCTTAACTGCTTGAATACATGTACAAATACTTGGGCTCACAGCCTGTTTGGTATCATCTCCACTCTCACTGTAAATGGACCTGGAAAGCCATACTGGAGTATTTGCTGCATGTTAATTTTGCATTGCCTTCTGATGCTCTGATGTTTGTGATAACATTTCATTTCCACATCCTTACTGGTGACGAGTTTAAGTAAGTTTAGAAAGAAACAGCTAACCTTTTGACCATGTTCTTGATGTGATTGATGTATTCTTGGCCTGTTTGCTGTGTTGGATGGAAAGGATGATGTCTGCTTCCATTCAAGTAAAATATGAAGTATTTGTATGGAAAATGTCGTAACAGAAAGATTCCCATGAATAATTTTTGGTGCAGAGTTCATCAGTAAGGAGCTGATGTCAGATGAGCAGATGATTTCTTGTTAGTTAGTTTTGCTTTGAACATTAACATCACACTTTCATGTTTAGGCTTAAAAGAGATACAAGTTCTACAGTCAGGTGTACTTGGTAAAAAATTCCTATTTCCAACAGGTGACAGAGAAGTCCAATAAATTGATGTTTTTCTAGAGCAGCAGGAAGTTTCTCTTCCCTTTTCCTCCTGAGGGAACAGTAGGGAGCATGAGGACTCATCCTCTGCATGAATCTGAAGACCCCCTTACCTTGAAAAGGAAGGATGTGTACCTGTTCTCAGAAGTGCATCTCCCAGACTATCAGATTTGGGCTTGCCAATGTTGTCTCCATGTTCCTCACATATGCTGGGGAAGTGGGAGGCTCACAGTAATCTTTAGGAATTAATTTTCCCTGCTCTTCAGGTGGCAGAGCTGCTGCACTAATCTCAAGGCAAGAGAGTTTGCCATCCCATGCTTTGGCTGCTCCTGATCTTTGTGGCAAAGCACATTCCAGGATATGATATTATGTATAGGAATAATTCTATATCTGTGCTTGGGCACAGTACTGAATTAGGGCCTCGGGCTCATTGACTTAGGACATTAAACTTAATTAGTCCAAATTCACTTAAATTAGAAATTGAAAAATGGATTAAACTTTATACAAAGCTGGGAAAGATGGGAAAGCCTGCTGTGCTCCTGGCTGAGCTTGAGGGCACCTCCAAGGGTGACTCCTCCCAGGGAGGAGAGTGGAACACGCCAAGCCTTGCAGACTGGTGGTTTCCTGCAGGTCCTGGCAGTGATGCTGCCATAGTCTGCAGGCAATCTTACAGGGTTTAGGTTGTCCTTGCAGTGAAAAGGATAGAAGTACAATTAAAAGCTAAATAGAGATGCCAGAGCACAGTTGAGTTGCATAGGAATGATTTTCACAGCTATGGGACTGCAGAATGTGTATGTGTGTATATATATATATATATATGTATATATATATATATATATAACACTCATTCTAGTGAAATTGTAGCTGGCTTTGTATCAGAAATTGTATTGGTTAAGCTGTCTGGAGTATTTAAAGTCCTGTTCTGGATGACAAATGCAGTGCAACGCTGGCTTTCCAGTCCTGGATGCACTTGATGTGCATCTCCTGTACAGGAGGGGCTCTTTGTGGATCCTGCCATCCCTTTTGGTTGTTTGGGTAGTTCTTTGCTTTTCTGCCCACAGTTTTAGTGAGTTTGAACAATACAGAGGTCATGTGCAGAGAAACCCTCACAGGCCAGCCAGGAGCAAAGGGAATAGCAGAGAAGGAAAAGTCACCGCCATCTGTTTGAGGTAAAAGAGAGGAGGATCTGTGGTACCTTGCTGCCTAGCAAGAGATGAGATTTGGCTCTGGTTGGTGGTTGTGTGGCTGCCAACGCCTCACCAACTGTTATGGGAAGGATCTGTCCTCCACTCCAGCAATGAAGAAACCTGCTCCTGATTCCGTGAAGTTCAGCCTTTTCTCTCTGGGATGAGGAGGGAATGAGGAGAGCAGAAAGCAGTTGCAGTGTCTCATATGCCCTGACTCTTGAGTATCAGCAACACCAGCATCTCCTTCTGCAACTGCTCACAGCTGCAGAAGCAAACAACCCTAATGACTACTTCTAATACCTGACAGATCACAGACCTACCCAAATATGCACAAGGTCCATAATAATTTTATAGGAAGATATTGGCAGGAAAAGTGTTATGGGATGTTTCAATTTATGCTGTCATGACAGGAAACATATATTTGTAAATGTAGTTCTGCTGCAGACTGATAAACAGCATGTGTTGTTTCCAAGTGAAGGTTTTCAGGGTAGGCAACAAAATCTGAAGCTCTTTGAGAGTCTATATTGATAAGCCACTTAGTGCTGAAAAAATATGGAGTGATATCCCACTTACAAGTAAGGAGATAATGTTTCTGAATTTCTAGAGCCTACCAAATTCCCACCCCACAACCTTGTAGGCCATATGTATTTAACTTGGCTTACTTAAATGGAATTACAGAAGCCTATAATTTGCTACATTACTTCCTTTATAAAACCTGAAATGCTCACACACTTTTTTTCTTTGCTCTCTAAGTGAGAAACGGTTTTACTCTTGTGGATTTTGAAGGCTTTTTATGAAATTGATGATATAGGAGAAAAGATTATTTTTATAAAGCCAGGGTCCCTTGTGTTGCTCTGGTTTTGATTAGTGTGTGAGCTTTGAGACAGACTTCATGGTGAGTGACTTGTTTAAATGCTACTTAGTTTTTAATATTTCATTTGTTGCCCTTAGAGAAAGTGAGATGTCCATAGGAACTACAATTAACATTCTTTACTGTGTTCCCAAAGGTTTACTTCTGTAAGAGAGATTATTGATTGTGACTCTTTGAAGGAGAATTGGCCAAAAATAATCTTTCTTGACAGGATTTTTTCTTGGGATAGGACCTGAGAGGGGGCAGTTTAACAAAAATAACAAACACAGTTACAAGTGAAACAGAATTTGTTTCAATCCCATGAAGGAAATCTCTGGATTTTTTTAGTTCTAATAATACATCACCTTGCTGTGCAAAGTCTGACTCTCACCACAGGGTGGTAGGGGAAAAGCTGCTTTTTTCATACCAGGAGCCCTTTACATCAGCAAATACACAATATTACTTAAGAATTAGTGTTTTGTTAGCTTGACAGAGGAAAGAGGGGAATTAAAGTTCTCTTTTTAAGGACAAGGTCTACTTTCATGAATCTCAAGTTGTGGTAGATTGTCAGAATTAGCCTGTGAAGCAGAGACACAATGTTCAGAGCATTCCATTCATTTTTATATGTCATTATATGTCTGCACTGAAGATTGTCTTGAGGGATCTGTTCAAGGTAGACAGAGTTCTTCCTTCAAAAATACACAATAAAACAGTGGCAGGTAGGAGAGGGTTGTGGTTTTTTCTTCAAAAGACTCAGAGGACTGGCAGAATGGTGAGCAAAGTCAAATCCTTTGAGACAAAAGGAGACACAGCTTCCTAATCTCTTAACATTATGTGCATTTCTGAAACAGCAAAATCAGGAGAGGCTGTGGAATTAAAACTCTGACCTCTGTGTCCAAGAGGTTCAGCTGGTCCTGAGCTAGTGATTATAATCACCATTATAATGATTCTTTAGACTTAAAATGCTGCCTCAGATACTAGTGTTCCTCCCCCTACCCTTTTCAATTATCTGCCATAGATAGCACAGGAAAAGTGCTGGAAATCTTAAGCTATTTTAAGCTTTTTGTGACACCCACGGGGAGGAAGAGAGGAGGAAATCCAGGCAAATGTGGAGGTGTATTTTCCTCAAGTTGAGTTTATGTAGCTTCTGTGAGAATCAAACGTTGCTGTGAGTAGAAGGACAACCCAAAATATCAGTTCAGTGCCCTGGACAGGGCTCGGGCTCTGCATTGGACTTCACAATCCTGCATAGAGGTCTATTTGGGCACCCCTGGAGTTGTGCTTCAGGAAGAACTGTTTTCTCAGAGCAAATCACAAAAAGTGCCAAGAACAGTGGCAAGCCATTGATTACAGGCTCTGAGCCTCACAGTTTTAAAAAACTGCCCTCCCAGCACAAAAGCTTCTGACTGAAAAAGCTCTGCCATGTGGGTTCCTCACACTGTCCTTCCCATACAAGGATGGGTTTCCAGGAATTTGCTGAACATTATGAAGAAATCCGTAATTCAGAGAGTTTGAGAGATAAAATGTGGAGGGAGCGTCTTCTTCAAAAGCCCTTTTTTATTAGAGGGACTGTACACTATTAGTCTATTAGAGTCCTACCTACTGCAAGCTCTGCTAAAGCAGGTTTTGTGATTAAAAACCACGTTTCTGAGCACATATGTTTTAGGTAATAAATGGTCCAGTGAACATCACTGGGTAGTTATGATAAATATGAGTCGTTCCCACATATCCAGTAAGTGCAGTGATTTCCAAACCCAGGCTTGCAGAGTATTTTTAAAGTAGGTATTTGCCTCTTGTTCACGTTGAGTTTAGTTAATGTTTGCTCTCCTTTTTAGCATATGAGCACAGTGGAGGGAAGCAAGTGCTATGCATGTATCTGAGGCCTTTTTATCCCAGGTACACTAAAGAGAAACAAATTATTACTGTTCAAAAGGACCAATAATTTCCAGCAAAGGCCTCAGCATGCCATCATGTCTCTGCTCTTGCCCGGAAGTACTTGCTTCACCTGCCCTCAACCCATTTCTAAGTTGTTTCATGAAATCCTGGATCTTATTTCTTTCTGATTCTTCACTATTACTCTCACTCATTCCCTCAGTAACTCCCAGTGCTTTTCATCCAATCTGTGTTGTTTATTTTGGATAAATCACATCCAGCTATTCTGCTCACAGAGCTCTGTGCCATTTAACTGTTTCTTTCTCCATTTTAACTTCCCTCTTTTATGCTTTAAATTGCTCCCTGGATCATGTGGAAAAGTCTGTTGCAGGGCAGAAAAGGAATACTTTGTTCACCTAATCTGGGCTGTGGTGGGCAGGATGTAAAGGTTTTAAACTGTAGCAGCAGAAGCTTCCTCCCAAACTCATGCTAAGAGGTCAGGGCAGAAAGAATTAGAGTAGATTACTTAGAGAGTAGGTCTTTAGAAAGAGAATAATCATTAAGAAAAAGAAAGACAGAAATGTTTGTAATTTTGAGTCCTGTCCGAGTGTAGATCTCTAATGGTCTTCAGCCCTGTTTTCTGTAAATCCATAATTCATCCAGAAATCCATTTCAACTTCCTTTCACCTGCTATGAATTCTCTTTTTTATACTTTCCCCCAATGCTTTGTGGCCTATTCAGTATATCTTTTGTGGCATTGGCTTTATCTATGTAGTCATACGGATTTATTATTATAAATCTGTGCATGAGACTAACACTTGCAATACAAAGTTTTTGTATCTGTGAGTAGCAGATCTTTGATTGATAAAGAAAATTGCAAAGATATATTACAGAAAGAAGAAAATCTGTCGTTTGGTGGAGATATTTCTAGGTTTTTTTATAAAATATTTGAGACTTTCCATCACTGGCAATAAAATTCTAATCTACATGTCTGTTAAAAAAAGCATTTAAAAAAGACCAAATTAGCAATATCCTTTTTTAACTTCTACTGACAGAATTCTTTACATACATTTTCCTTGAAATTTATTTCTTCAACATTTCTTGCATTCTGAAGTCTTCACCTAAAGCTACTTCAGAGTATTTATGATTGAAATAATACTAGAGTTATACTGAAGTATCAAAGAAGCAAGTATTTTATATGCATATATGCAATTTAAAAATTGTTATGTGTACAGAGTAACACAGTACTGTATGGCAATATAGCATAATGATGCATTGTATAGCAGTTATTAAATGTATTATATTTTACTGTGCTATTTTATTACATTTAGAGAACATTTGTGTAATGGTGATAACACCCATTTGATGCTTGAATCTTGTTCCTGTCATCATTTATGCTTGGTAGAAATATAATCCTTACTCCACTGAAAATAAGAAATTTTGGTCAGTTTTATTCAGATGTTTAAAATCTATTTCCATTTGGACTCAGGATGAAAAGTGAACTGAAATTAATTTTTCAGTGGGACAGAATGCCCTAAAAAATTCCAACTTCCAAGAATTCTCTAATTTCAAAAAATTCTCTTTAAAAGTTTGGATATTCCTGGTCTGAAACACTTGATTTGCCCCTGTTGAAGTTGCCACTTAGTTCTCAGTGACATTAATCCCAGTCTGCCTGGCAAGCTGTGGGACCCCATGGGACATGTGCTGAGTATCAGCAGCTGAAGTTCTCTGTTCACCCCTTGGCTCTGGGCAGGATGGCCTGGACCTCCTTGCAGTGCCTTGGATTCTGGTTCAATGAAATACCAACATCATATCTCACATCACCATGGGGAAGGTGTAGCCTGGCCAGTCTGTGACAGTGTGAGTCCTGGCTGGGTCAGGGAAGTGGTTTTGGTTTAAAATGACTATTTTTGTTTTGGGGTTTTTTGTTGCATTGGTTATTCTTGACCCAAACAGCTCTTCAGTCTGGTTCACAGCATAACCTTGTGAGCAGGTATTCTGGCACAGTCAAGGCACAGCCTGGTGTGGGAGAGAGAGCTGCCTGCACTGGCACTGGAGGAAATGGTCATCAGACTATGGCAATGGTTTCCTTTTCTTCCAGCAGGTTGTTTGTAAATTAGGTAGGGGGATGAAGGGAGGTTAACTTGAACAAAGTCTGGAGTGCTAAAAGTTGACAATAAAGAAATAAATGACAACTTCTGTCTCGTGCCTAATCCCATCCCACATCTTGAATGGACTTTGGAGCTAAGAGAGGATGTGGTGGTGGTCTTTGATCACACTTTACATTCTTGACACCTTGCAGGACACATTCCCTGTCACCAAGTAAGAGGTGGCATACACACAGTATCAGTGAGCTTCTCAATCCCACGGGTGGTGTGATGAAATCAGTGTTTCCATGAAGTCAGTGTAGTGAGCAAAGTGCATGAGAACAGCACAAACCATCTGCAGAGTGGTACTTGTATCATCTTGCTTTCCTTTGGCTTCTCAGTGTTGGTCAAGAGCTGTGGAGATGAGATGATCTTTGGTGCAGAGGGATCTGGAGAAAGAGACTGTACTCCTAGTCCTTGCCCACGTTCTTCCAAAAGGGTGGGAAGCATGGAAGGAGAAAAGCCTCCTAGAGAAGCAGCATCGAGAAATTGCCTTAGAAAAGCCAACTCTGAAGTCTGGAAGTTTAGTAAATATTTGCTTTTATACTTTGAGGCCAGTAATGTTTAAAATGTGAAAATGTTTTTCTTACCCTGAGGCCAAAGGAGTTTGTGCTTTGATTTAAACATTCATTCTGGTTTGTATTTAAGCCACCACAAAGTAAACTATAACACAAGCAGGGCTCTCAAAAACACTCATTGTGCATCCAGCCTCTGGCTTCTATTTTATCACAAGTGATGAAGGATTGGAATTTAATAAGGGATAAGCTGTAGAGCTGGCCCAGAGGGTTAGCACAGCCAGCTGGGCTCTGAGTGTCTGTAAAGGACTTTCACCCAGCAGGTTTCTCTGAGGTTTGGAAATTCTACATCACTGTGCAGTAGCCAAGGAGCAGCACAGATAAGCTCCCTAGGGAGCCTTCTCCAGACCCTCACAGCCAAGGCAGATTGCTATTGAGAGAAACCTTTGGGAAAAAGAAATCTTTTCCAGCTAAATGGATCCCATCAAATCCCAAACATGTTTGGCCATTCCACTGAGTTCTCCTGCAAACCTGAAATGTGAGAAGATCCATTCCTCATGCAGAGTCTGTCTGCCTTTCTGAGGAGCTCCAGAGCAATAAATATGGGTTGCAGCCTTTAAGTTGCTCTGGGGTTTATTGACCTTAAAGAAATCCTTTTGACTTCAGTTGTGATGTCAGATGAGTGCTGTAATTTCAAAACCCTCTGTGAATGTACTCTGCATTCCTAGGACAGTAGCCTTGTCTAATCGTTCCAGTAGTACCTGTGTGTCAAAACTGAAGTGTTTTATAGGTCATCTATCACCACTGACTGTGGGACTGAATCTCTTCCTCTATTACAGCATGCCCATTTGTAAAATGAGTAATGTTTTGTTACCTCAGGAATGGTTTTGAAGGACTGATAAAATGTCTGCAAAATCTTTAAAAATAAAGATTGCCTTTTTTTAAAATTAAGCTGTTTATCTATTATTCCAGTTCTTTATACACTGAAAAAAAGGAAAATGAAAAAACCTTATCACTTCTCTACCACAGCTCTCAAAGCTTCAGTGTAAAAGCAGGTCTCTTACATTAACAGGAGGAAGTAGAAAGCAAGAAGAATTGTACAGTGGTGAAGACTTTCATCATCACCAGACTGAGATGAAGCACTATACTGGATGGTATTGGTGTTGCATCCCTCTTAAATCCATGCCACTGAGAAATCACAGCTGGCCTCATACCAGTTGAAAGTAGAGGGAGATGAACCCTTAAAATTTTTGTTTTAAATTCGTAGTATCACATTTTTCAATCTAAGTGGTTGCTGGTTTAAGTTAAATGGATACCAGCCATTCTTGAATTGGATTTGAAAGTGACTATACTGGATAGAAAAGCCAATATTTGGCTTTCTTAGACCACTGATGAAGATTTGTTCAGGAACCACCTTAAGACACGGTGCTTTTAAAAATCAGGCAGATACAGATGTGGGATGTAGCCCCAGCCACACAGAGCATTCAGGCTAGGCACTCAAAGCACCTGGGTAAATGAGAAGTTATTTCTGAGCATTACACCAGCTGTAGGTGTGTTGCTGTCTGTCTGCTGGATTTGGAGGCTGCTAACAAAGCCAGGAAGGAACAAAATACTGTTCTTTGGTGTCAGCTCACTAGGAACTGAAGAAAATGGAAAGGCACAGATTACACTACCTTACTTCACCAGTGACAGTTTTCAGTCTTTACAGAAATGCTTTATGAATTGTCATTTTTCAGATTTCTCTGGCTGCCTGTGCCCATGGCCATACTTTTCTTTTATGGTGTATTGTTCTTCTTCCCTTGTTTTTTTCTTGCTGTTCTGCAGCAATTCTAATGTGTGCTGTCCCATGATTTGGAGGTTACATCTGCTGCCTGTGAAATTTTGGGATCGCAGGATCTGTACTATACTGAAAGATGAATTTGGAAGGTATCTGGCCAACAGATTGATTGTTAAACAGTGTTCAAAAGCTATACACACAATTTTGCTGTGGCTTTCCTTAGCCTTAGTCACTTATTTTAGTGCAGTTCAGAGGTACACCCAATCTTCTAACGCTGATAACCCAGAGGTTCTCAATGTAAAGACGTCACTGCAGTCTCAAATACCAGAACATATTTATAGCATCTGTCTCAGCAGAGTTTCCTTTCTTCCCTATAATTATTTGAAGGCTGTAAGCCAACTCCAACACCCACAGAGAACTAATTTAAATCAAGATTTAAATCACCAAGTAGGAAATCTTGGTTTAAATAATACATTTGGTCTCTTTTTGCAGTAGTTAGTTATACTAGATATTTTTTTTAAAAATAAAAGTTACCTTTCACGGGTTGGTAACCATTAGAACACCTAAAGGGGGCCTACAAGGAAGTTGGAGAGTGGCTTTTTAAAAGGGCATGTAGGGATAGGACAAGGAGAAATGGCTTTAAACTGAAAGAGGGTAGATTTAGATCAGATAATAGGAATAAATTCTTCACTGTGAAGGTGGAGGGACACTGGAACAGGGTAAAGCTGAGGATGCCCCATCCCTGGAAGTGTTCAAGTTCATGTTGGATCAAAGGAGTGACCTGGTGTAGTGGAAGGCATCCCTGTCCACGGTGGAAGTGTTGGAACTGGATGCTCCATCCCTTCCATCCCAAACCATTCTGAGATTCTGTGATTTATGACAAAGGATAGTACACAGTGAGGTCTTTTTTCTTGTTAACCAAAAGTATTTCTCTATGAATATTAATTATGTTGATAAATTAATGATCACTTTATCATATTCTTAATTTTGTCATATTTTTAATTGGAAAATGAAGCATGGTTCATTTATTCCTAGATTTTTTCCTTGTTTCTATGAATCTATAATTGAATGAAAACTAGAATTCAATAAAAATTCCAAATAGCTTAATATTCTCTTTGTTACCTAAATAAAATATATTAAGTGATATAAGAAAATAAAAACTCACATTCTTTTCTTAGCTTAAAAGCAACTAACTGGTTTGTTACTATGAATAATTAAGTTATCAGTCACTGAAGTAAGTCAGAGCAAAGAAATTGCAGAACTTATTGTACTCATTTTTATTCATAGATTGGAGAAGGGAAAAAAGGGGTTTTTTAAAAAAATTCTCTATGGATTCACAACATGAAATGAACTTGTTAAATAGAACTGATGGAATAAAATTAAATTAGTAAATATTTTGTATGTGCAAGGAGGCAACTGCTTCCAAATCTACTTCCAAATTTTCTACTTCAGCAAATTCTTGTCCCAGGGAAGCCACCTAGTTCATCTGACTAAAACCCACCTAGCACACCTGACTAGAACTTCAGCAGTAACTATATGTTATATTACAAAATTATATAATAATATAATGATTTTAGACCTAGATATAAATTGTTTTAATTTCACATTTCATTTAAGTAAGCTTTGTTTTAAGTTTTTATTTAATGTAAAGTTGTTTAGTTTTTAAGTGACTGGGGGTTTTTTTGTCCACTTTGTCAACTACCAGGAAGAGTAGAAAAGGTAGTGGCTTGTGTTTTGCATAGCCCCACTAGTTCAAGTTGTGCAGGTTGTGAATTGGCACAAAATGTGTGCGCTAAAAACCAGGAAAATGTGAGGAAATTACCTGGAAGCCTTATTCTCCAGATGAAGGAGGGTATTTTGAGCTCCTGGCCTGACCAGGAATTCCCCAGGCTGAGAAATATCCATCTCTAGCAGCAGCATCTGGCATCATCCCTGCTCAAGATGTGTTTTTTCCTCTGTGTAACGTAGAAGGAAGGGGGTAGAGGTCACAGCAGCAAATAACAGTTGAGGCATAGGGCATTTCCCAGGGAATTAATGGCAGGCTTGGGTTAATGGTCTCCAGTTTGCTTTGGGCCATCAACTCTTCCCAGCTCCTCATTAATCCCCAGGAAATGCCCTGTGACTCAGTTCTCATTGCAGGTAGTATGAATCAACAATATTCTACATCTGCTCTGCGTACTGAAAACAAGAATGGAAGGGAGTGAATTTCACTTAATTATGAAAATATGCCATATTTTCATCCAGAAACCTTTTGTTCTCCCTCTTAACACTGATAAAATGTGCTGAAAAAGAATTCCTCGTCCATAAAGTGATGCCAGAGGATACCAACAAAAAATGTCTCATCCCTTCAATGCAAAGTCTTCTCGCTTTAATTTTTCCGCCCCCAGCAGCCCATTTGCAGGTTGTTTTACACCTGAATGGATTTTAGAATATGGCCAGTGCTTCACCTTAACGAAAAGGAAGTAATTTATGTTCTAGACAGGGGTTGCTGAGCAAGAGTCCCACTCACAACATCTGCTTTGCTGTTGGATAGGCACAGAAGTTTTAAAGTGAGAGCAGAAAACTCCTCTGACACAAAAGGAAGATGAGGAGTGATGAACCCCTCTGAACAAGTGAATATATATAATCTGAATATATAGTCAAGACTGAGTTGTTTGTAGAACAACTCAGATATAGGTTAAAGGACACAATATCTCTTGGTTTGGGGTAATACTATATTTTGGCCCTTTGCCTGTCATTTATTTAACACAATTTTTGAGCTGTGCATTGTAGATATTAGACACAACACACCCTGAGCTTCACTGTAAAACACAGTCCCCCTTGTCTGAGGTAAACCGAATTCAAAACTTTATATGTGAGTATTCTAATTTTGGCATGTACAGATTCCACATATAGCTAACAGTGGTATGAAATTCCATAATGTTGCTCTGATTTCTACTAGCCATGCACATTGCAAAAATCAATTTTTTCCCCTATACTTTATAAGGATAGGTTCTAGGTGGAGCTGTACACATCTTTGTACGGATGAGTCCCGATAAGGTCTGTGAGTTGGTCAGGGACTGAGTATTTTGTCTTAGGTGTGGTGTCTGCAGGCATCCCCCTCAACCCTGAGCCAAACACCTCCAAAGAGCAGAACAGCAGAGTTGACTCGCTCCCCAACCAGACTGGTTTGGTCTGAATGCGTGTCAAAGAGTTTGGAGGAGGCTGGATATGCACAGATGGGTGCTGGAAAAAGTGCTCGCAGACGTGCTCTGAACCACCTCCAGTCCCATGCTGGTGTAGAAGACTGAGTGATACAAAGACCTGCTAAGTAAGAGCAAAAGGCAGACACCATGTCTGACTCCTTTTGAAATATTTGTTCTTTCTTGTTTGCAGCACAATGAGAATGGTTGCCTGGTGTTCTCTCTTGGCCAGTTGCTCTCCTGTCTGAATAGACAAGCCTCAGATCAAAATTTTTTTTTTACTTAGTTTGTGGGCTGAGCTAGGAGAACAGCGTGGCTCTCTGTCTTTTTTGGCAGAGGTTCCAAGCCAGGCTCTGACAACCTGGGTCTGGCTCACTGTTAGGTGTTGCGTGTCGCATACAGATCCTAAACCAGAGTGTTCCCTGTCCAGTGCCATGTGCTGCTTCTGTGGAGGCACTGCAGGCCATCAGGGAATGTGGGAATGCTGTTTTTCAGGAGCTGCCTGCACATTATTACCAGCACCATGATTCAGTCACCCTTCTCTAGCAGCCCTAAGCACTCTTGTGAGCTTCAAAAGCCTCATATGACTTCTCTGATACTTCCACAGCCTACAGCAGATCAGGGAGCTGGGGAAGGAGAAAAGTGAAGCTAGAGAAGTTAGATGTGTGGGAAGGAAGTTGAATTCTCATGAAAGAGAAGTATTGGACATAGATCTTCAGAGAATTTTTCTCAGATACCAGAAGATTTGGTAGAAGTCCATGATCCCCTGAACTGAGATAAGCACATTATTATTTAAGAGGCCATGCATGACATATCCCTATTGCCATGTTTTTGCATGGTGTTCATACAGAGCAATGTCCGGTGGAGTCTAAGAAAACTGGAAATTTAGTACTGGTCTGTAGTCAAAATTTTCTGCAAGCACAAGGATAATTTATTCATCACCCTGTTGAGAGTCCAGTAGTACCTGTTTACATTTTTTGTTATCACAATTTCACAGTCGGCCCATACACAGAGGAAATTATGCTGTTGTGAAGGAAAACTTTTTTTAAAAAAAAACAAAGCCAGCACCAATATCCTCAGCATTTTGCACATAATCTACGTTAGTTTCACCTTATGTTTTGTGAAGCTTGTTCTTGTGCTGGCAACATGAACAATGATCATCTGAAGAACTTTGTTTGCCTTTGGATCTCATGTAGATTAAACAGCAAAGCCCTCATTAAGAGAGAAATGGTTTCTTCTCCTGTATTTCACTATGCTTTTTAGTGGCTGGCTGAGAAACAGCAGCTTCTCTTTACCTTTTTCTTTAGCAGTTTCAACCTCTCACTCTGTTGCTGCCATCTCTCACATGTAAATGCGCCAGGGTCTTACAAACCTCTGTTGTTTTGGAAAGGAAGAACATTCTGTGTGTGCTACTCTAATAAAGCTACATGAGCTGCTTGCTCTGTGTTTGCCACAGGAGAATCCTTGGGGGCAAGTGAAGAGCTGTGATACAGGCCAGGGCTTGACCTGTAAATAGGGAAGGAGCTGGAACACTCAATGGCCAGCTAATGAAGTTCTCTTTGTCCCTGTCTCTTGCAAGGCATCACAGAAGCCTGTGATTTGGGGGATCCAGGAAGTAAAGGAAGAAGCTGAGATCTGCAGCTGGCTCCTGATGGACATTTGGCAAGGTTTCCTCCCTTGGCTCCCTGGACAGGCAATTGGAAGTGCTGACGTATTCTCCCTTTCTTTCAAGACCACCATTTCTTCTTGAGGTGCAGGTGAAAGTAGAGCTGTGTGGTTTTTCCAGAGCTGTTGCTCTGGGTAGGAGAATCTTCCTGCTCCAGATCCTCTGTCTGTGAGGTTCTTGTGCTGGCATTTGCTCTGTGGAATAACTATGAAATCCACAGAATTTCTGCAGGCACAGCAGACTCTTCCAGTCCACCTTCTCTGCAATTTTTCTGCAATAATATGGCTTCAGTAGTTAAAAATGTGTGATATATGTGTTTTGAGGAGGCAATTCCAGGACAAATTACAGAAGGCCCTGACTGTTAGAAGTTCTTGGAGTTTACCACTTTCACTTCTGCTCCCTTGTATAAACACAAAGCTTTAGATTTTCTTTCATATCAGAACATAGGAGTACTTTCATTTTTTAAAAATAAATTATTTAAAATTTCTCTGCAGTCAGCACTTTGAATACCTTAATAAAATATATTTTTTCCTCTGCAAGTCTCAAATCAAAAGCTGTTCCTTCTTGTATTCCTGAGCTCTAAGTTTAAAATAAAAATGAACATATTGAATTTAAAGAATTGTGGAGCTGAATTTTACTACAAGGCTTAGACTAACATATACATGATTTTATATCTGGAAATGTGTGGTTTTCTTTTATCAGTTATGTAATGGTATGCTATTAGCTATTTTATTTCTGTGCGAGACTGGGATGCATTTATGAAATTCCCTGTCATGAACTGAAAAAAAAAACAAATGCAATGGACTAAAATGTTATGCTTCTGTGCCACAAACAGCAACTTAGTACACAGAATTTGGGAGTTTTAAAACACCTCCCTGCTATTTAGGGACTCATTGAAGGGATATTGCTGTTGGGTTAAAAATGTGTGCTCATTGCCCCAACTTTGCTGTCAGCAACAACCTCCAAACACATGCTCTCAGATCATCAGATTTTTAGCAGAAAGTCTTTCATGTGAAAGGAAAAAAAAAAGTCAAGGAGACAGATTTTGGTTTCTGTTTATTTTTTAAAAGCTGCAAAAAGATGGTTCTATAGAAGCCATATGAATTTTATTCCCACACAGTCTCCTCCTGAGCATCGTCTGGGCTATAGACAAAGGGCTGTGTTGCTTAGCAACCCCCCTAAAGCTCATCAACACAGCCTTGGTATTAATATTTATCCCCCCATCCTTAAAAAAAAAAAAAAAAAAGCATTACTCTGGAATTTGAAAAGGGATCTGTCCTCCCTCTCTTTTGTGCAATTAAAGCAATACTGCTCACTTTTTCCAATTAATGTTTCTGGCTAAACCAAACAATTTCTGCCAGGAGGGCCAAATTCAGCTCTTGGGTGACAGACTGGAATAAAAGTTACATCAGGGATGAATTTCTGTAGCCCAGTGTGTCTACTGCCATCAGTGTTTTGTAGTTTCTCTTTCCTTTAGTTCATCGAAATCCCTAATTTCCATCTTCCCACCCCTTTTTTTTTGAGTCCTCTCTTTCCATGCCTGTAGTGAGGGGCTCCCTCTTGGCTGCATCCTCCTCACTGCCTCCAGCCACTCTGGTGTCCTCAGAGGGGTTTTCCTGCAGCCTCTGAGGCACCCAGACACCAGAACAAATGCTGAACAAGCCAGAGTGAAAAAAAATCCAGTAAACACAACTGAAAGCTCAACTACTCACACTGGAACTAATCAGGATGTTCCTTGGCAAAATGATTCTCTGCACCAGCAAGAGCCCTGTACATGACATGAGTTCCTTTACAGCCCATTTTTGAGACTTTCAGTGGAATGTAATTAGCACACAGACTGGGGAAAACGTCTCTGGAGGGAGCAAAGCAAACTATTCAATGCCAGGGAAATATCTGGAGTAGGCTCTGGCTTTCTGTTTATGTTAAATGGTCATGAGATCTGGGGATATTCACCTTTCTGCCCTTCAGCCTTTCCAGAGATGCACCACTAGAAATATAGATCTGAGTCTACCAGTACAGGCAGTGTGTAGTCATCATATAGGCTTGTCATTGTATCAAAACACCGTGGTCACATTGGGATGTGGTGTGAAAATAGAAGCAGGGTGGAAAGAAGTCAGCTGGAGCTACCACTTACTATGCTGAGTGTTGAGAAAAGGGTACTTAAGTGCCTAAATAAGGATTTGGTGCTTAAAAGTTTGGTCACATTTGCTGTCTCCAAAATCCTGGCCACAAAATGTGATGTTCTACAAGGCACAGATTCTTTCTGGAGTAAGGGGGGATGTATGAGGCTGGGGGGAAAGACACTGAAGGACAAGAAAAGAACTGTGATTCTGGAAGCAATTTCTTTTCAAAATCATTTTCATTTGGGGGTGAAGAGGAAATGATTTTAAGGTCAGAAGCAGATGTGTATGGAAAACTAATTGCAAATGTGATAAAGAAGGAGAAGTGCAGGGTCCTTCAAACAGAAAAAGCAACTCTGTAAACAGCAATATTGACTTCAGGCTCCAAAAGTGTTTTAATACTATATATATATATTTGTTTGTTTGTTTGTTTGTTTGTATTTTTATATATTTTTTTTTTTATAACTTCTACCTCTTCTGTCATGCCAAGCAATAATAAGAACTATTTAGTAATATCAGTGAGACAGGAGACCACAAAGACTTAGAGTTGTTAGGCTGCTCTGGAATGGAGAGGACATCTTGCAGATGCTTCACAGCCAGTTCCAGTCTGCCCTTCCAAGCTGTGAATATGGACTATATCTCAGGCCCACATTTTCCCTGGAAGGTTACACGGAGATCTGTCATGTGGACTTTTCTCAGCCTGTAAACTCAGTACAAGATTCTTAAGAACAATGTTACATTCCACTGTTCTTTAGAACAATGTTAATTCCACTTGGCCAGATCCTCAGCACCCATTGCTTTCACCATCTGCACTCTCTGTGACAGGCAGGAATGATCAGTCCTTTATATCTAAAATAATTCTTTCTTAGAAGTCCTGATATCTGAAAGCTTCTTTGTTTTGATTGGATTAGCCTTCATTCAAAAGAAAATCAGCTTTCAGCCTCTATAAACTGGACCTCCTTTTGATTCCACTCATTTTTCACTGGTTTTGCCCTTGTGAATCTCCTTTAGGATTACTCCTGACTTACACTGATAAAAGAACAAGAAGATACAGGACCACTAAGCAGTCCTGGCATTTAGAGCCAAAATGTGTGTGCCAGTTTAGGTGCAGGTACATCTCAGCACAGGGGGTACGAGGTTCGGAGAGGTTCGGAGAGGTTCGGAGAGGTTCGGAGAGGAGAGGAGAGGAGAGGAGAGGAGAGGAGAGGAGAGTGGGGCAGACGTGAGCAAATGGAGTGGGAGTTGTGCAAGGGGCCGAGCCATGTAGAGAACAGTAGAAGCATCTCCTCTTTTTCCAGTGTCGATTCAGCTTCACCTTTTCTTGCTCTCACATCACTCAGCTATAAGCAGACATCATCTTTTAGATCCAGCAGTGGCAATGAGCAAGTACTCTTTAGCACCTTGCTGCTAGACTTTAAACACGTTCTTGACAGGTTTGGCAGGAAAACAGCTTTTGTGAACTTCCCATGATTTACTTTGGGCAAAGAAACTCAGCCTAGCTGTGCCTGACCTTTCCTGCTGTGCATTAAAAAGTGCACACGAGAGCTACTCCTCCAGCACAGCTGGGAACACCTTGCTGCAGTGGGAGGTGGGTGATGCCTGAGGGTAGTGATGCTTCTCAGACTTTACTACATGCAGAAGAGACTGGCTGGTTGTTGCTGTAGAAGCTCTGTTAATGCTGCCTTTATGCCAAATCAGCTCCAGCACCTTTGACAAGTTCCAGAACAGCACTTCCAAGGGTAACTGCTGTAATTGGCTTTGTCCTGCTAAGTTTACCTCTTTAAATGACACTTTAGGAGAGCATCTAGTTCTCATTTACTTCCTCTTCTCCTTTTTTTTTCTCTTTCTTTTTTTATTCTGACAGGATTTATTGCTGCTGCTCATCCTGATCTCCTGAGCAGATTCTCATCTCCTCTGTGACAGGAGCTCCTTTTGTGCACTGGGAATTTACTTTTGAATTCTTTTAATTTAAAACAATGCTGGTGAAGAGCATAGGTGATCATGCCTTTAGTGCAAAAGATTGGATCTAGCCTGAGCAGGGAAAGAGCAAATTTCCTTACCTTTTGTTGGTCTCTCTCAAAACCACCTGAGGCAGCTCAGAACTGGTTTATTCTTCTCTAAGTCCAACTGGGATAGTGTATTTTCCACTGGGACCAGTAAGGTCAGACTGACTGGATTCAGTGGCCACCAGTCAGGACAGCTGAGCAGTAACCAAGGGAGAGATCCTTTTTGACCACCACATGCTGCTCATTTTCACCTCATCTGGCTGCCAAAAGGCTGAAAGGTTTCATGTTTGCAAACCTTTCCCTCTTAGGGTGATCTCCCTTCCTCAGCATTCACACATCCAGTGAGTTTGAGTTAGACAGTATCCTCAGTTTTGGTTTTGTTTGTGGTTTTGAGCTCCTAAAATCACTTGTGCAAAATAGAAGAGGGGTTTGTTGGGGGTTTTTTGTCCCAAAGAAACAATACTTACCATGTGTAAAATGCTTTTCACCTTTCTAACAAACTCAGTTAATTAATTAATCCTTGCAATATCCCTGGAAGGAAAGTAAACATCATCTAACTTTTACACACAGGGAAACTAAGGCAGAAAGGTGAAGTGAATTGCTTAAGGCTGGTGAAAGATTTAGTGCTGCAGTCAGTTTTATAAACACAGGGGTTTTCTGGCTCCTGGTCCTGCATGCAGGCAATTAGACCAAGTCTCCAGTGGATAAAATGGGCTACAAGGCATGACCTTCCCCTTGAAGCAATGGTGTTGCTTTGGGGTCTGCAGAGGCTGAGGCTCACAGCTAGGGAGAGGTGAGGGAAGGGCAAGCACTGTCCTGATTTGAGCCCCATCTCTTTCTAACTGTGCCCCACCACTGTCCCAAAGATAAAACAAGCTGCATAACATGTACTGCAAGTGGAGCTGCAGAATGCTGCAAAAGTTCAAGGGAGTTTCAGGTCAGCTGTGGCAAATTGGTGTAATTTGGATGCAGTCTGGAAGACATGAGTGCTGCACCTCCTGCAAATGAGCCTTCATGTGATGAAGATATGATTTGCTATGCCTATCATCAGGGGGAATAAACAAGAATATTCATCTGCCTATCTTTTATGGATATTCCATCCTTAGGAAAGGCTGTGAACAACTTTCCTGATAAGTATTTTGTGTGGTGCTGTGCTCATTCTGCTTAAAACAGTTCCACAATTACACTGGGTGTGGGAGCAGCCTTACCACAGCATTAGGCAAGTTTTGGAATCAGTGACAATGGTGTGAACAGAGGAGTTGATTTAACTTCAGAACTGCTCAAACTTTCTGCTGCTGTATCTGAACACAGGACCAGCCAAAAATATCTGTCTCTGGATCAGCTGAGAGAGGAAAATTAGAACATCTGTGCAGCAAGGAAACTTTGCTGTGTTGTTAGCCAGCACTGTCAAAGGCAGTGCTCTAGGCAAGGTTGTACCAGTGCTTCAGTCTTGCTATAAATATTGGCCATTCCTGCTCTTTCTGAGACACAGAATTGGTGACTGAGGAATCAACACTACCCCTCCAAACTCACCAAAATGTTTTCATAGCTAATGGGTCTATGCTTTAAAACAAAACAAAAACAGCTCCAAAAATATAGCAAGTGAGGGCCAATAATTTTTATTTCTGCACTGAAGCAAATTGTTCCAAGCATTTTGTGAGAGAAGGACAAGAGAGGACAATCCATCAGTGCAGAGTACATCAACATATTAAAAAAATGCAAGTAGTGGGGAAAGCTTTTAATTTGAATGATATCAGTGCCCACAAGCATGACAATAATTAAAGGTCTGCCAGCATGGCTATTATACATTCTGCTTTAGTGCATTTAATATCTCAGCTGCTTCAAATCACATCAGCCTGATGGCTGGCAAGCATGTTTCCACTCTGGATGCAAATCAAACTCTCACATTTTGAAGCCTACTTTAAAGGTAGGACTTTTTTGCATCAGGACAGGACAGGCTGTCCTTCATCCTTGCAGTTCTGTAATGCTGGTACACTTCCACTGCCTGAGAAAGTGGAGAATAAATTCTTTTCCATCCAGTTCTACTGAAGTGTTGTTGTACCCTACTTCAGGGCAATTTTTCCAGTTCTCAGAACTTTCTTTCTCCCCTGGCAGGTGTGAGATCTGTCAGGGATGCTCCCTCCCTTTTGGGAAGGAGGGAAAGGGATGGGCTGTGGTCCCTCCCTCTGTACAGCCCTGGGCTGGTGCCTGATAGGGCACATTGTGCTCCCCTGCACTCAGCCTGCCGTGCATGGGCTCACTGCCAGGCTGCAGCGAGCTCTGATGGGGCAAGAAGGCAACCACAGGGTTTCACTTCATCTCCTGCTGCTTCCATGCTGTGTTATTCCTGCAGAGCCACAGGACCTCCTCAGCTCCAGCCTGGAGCAGCTCTGGCACAGCACCAAGGTGAATGAGAACAGATGATAGCTTCTGCAAATAGTAATTTCCAACATTCCCAAAAACAAGCCAACAACTTATTTTATTTTCATTTAGAGGAGGGATAAAAATTAAAAAACAACAAATAGAGACTAGCAAGCAATGTAGCTTGCATCACCACCAATCCTCTGCTTCCATGTCCCCCACTCACTTTCCTTCTGCCTGCTTTCCCTTTCAGCCCATAACCTCAGGAGGGCAGGAGCTGTCTCTCACTGGGTGTTTATGCAGATCTGAGCACAATGGGGCCTTGATCCTCCCTGGGCCCTTCTGATGCTACTGCAGTACAGCTGAGGAGGAGGTTTTAGACAGAGATGGCTGCAAGCTTCAACTTGTAAGAGATTGAAAGTGCCCTGGAGGTCAGGGGGGAGGTGACACATCCTGAGACCTTGGGAACATTAAGGAGTGGAACAATTAGCTGGCTGGAGGTTGGCAGGGAGAGTGCTGGATCTGAAGCCACCAAGCAAAACTGTGACCTTGTTAGGATTAAAAAATGGAGAGCTCAAGAGGGTACAGAAGGGAGAATGGGAGGTCAAATGAAGGATATAGACAGACAGATACAAAGGTTAAAAAGAATCCAATGGCAGTTTTCTTTGCCAGTTTCACATCTGCTGTTGTACTGACTTGGTCTCTTGTAAATCACATTGGAGCAGTTTTTTCCCTAAAGAGATGTGGTAAATGGTGGTGTATGTACTTCTAGACCATTGCAAATGCAAGGTGAAGTATAAAAGCATTTCAAGCAAATGTGATTTGCAGTGGACCAGGAAAGGTTGAACCACAGGTTTGTATCACAGCAGTTGAGGTGCAAAAGCCCTCTCTTTTAGGGGTCAAATATTTCTTAAACTGTGCTGATTTGACCACTCAGGGAAGTTTTGTTTTGAGGGTGCTGTCCTGTGTGGATTCACTGTGTTTGGAGGAGATGTGAATTCATACTGCAGCCTTTCCTTCAGTGAAGACTGCCCCTATGCATACACGTTTTGGAGGCTGATTAGTCTTACAGCCTTCTATACCCTACCAAATTGTTCAAAAGTTATTAGGAAGAGGTGTCCACCTTAGCAATTTAGTGTCCTCAAGGGGTTCTTAGTATGAATTCTCCTTCTGTCCTCACTTTGAATCTTGCAGTTGCGCCGGGGCATCCACCTGATCACAGCTATGACCAGCTCAGGGCTGTTTCCTACCTGTTGGAACCACGGCTGGAGTCATGAGGTGCCACCCAGGGTGCTGCACCCACAGAGCAGACAGAGCTGTCAGCTGCTGGTGCTCTGAATTTGTGTGAGGGGTTGCACCACAGGCAACCCAGGCTTCATGGCTGGGAGAGGTGTGATGTGAACGTGTGGGTTTGGAACTGTAATGGGAGCAAAGTGAACCAGTCTTAATTCCAGCTGATTGTGTCAATATATTCACAGAGCATTTGAAATCAGGTAAGCTTTGTCTCCAGAAGACACAAATCCACACCAGCCATGATCAAGTGCTGTTGGCTGGATTTGGTCATCAGCTATAATGAATAGCTTGAAACAACATCAGTTTTAGTGACTAAGTTGTTAATTTTAACAAGAGTTTTGTTTTATGCTGATCCACATAATGATCACTTTAAATATTGCTGCCTGCCATTAATGGGTGACTGTGCTGCCTGCCTGGCCACCTCCTGCCAGTGCAGAGTGTGTGACACAGCACTGGCTCCCCGCAGGGCACGGGGCCAAACACAGCCTGACAGGAGGCAGATTTTACAAAGATCTGTGCTCTGAAAAGAAACCAGATCAAACACTTTCATTTGTGCTGTGCCTCTCACCCACAGGATCCTGCTATCCCAACTTGGGCAGTACTTGCAGTTCCCTCTGTTCCCCAGTGTCATGTCCCGCTGGCCCAGACTCAGGATTCCTGCTCCTTCCATCCCTTACTTAGGTCCACTGTGCTGGGAGCTGCCAGGACTGGAGGTGCCCTGAGCCTCCTTTCCACAAGGCCCACTCCTTTTCCACATTGCTCAGCTCTGATGGAAGCTCCTTTCCCCCTGCACTGCCCATGGGCTGTGGGGTCACACCAGATTGCCAGTTAATATCTGCAGAGAGACAAGTGTGAAACTTTATTTGAGAAAATGCCTCCAAAACCAGCATCTGGATCAGAGCACCTGGAAGAAGCTGCCTAGTAAAAGCCTGTCTACTAAAAACCCTCAAGCACAGGGGATGCTGGACACCAACCTGGCCTGACACACTCCATGAGTGTCTCTCGCAACCTCAGCCACATCACTTGGGCACTCTGGGCCACCAGAAGAGTCAGTGACCTCCAAAATCCCCCTCCACATGGAGTTTATCACAGCAATCTTGGGAAGGGTGCTAAGGAGCCTCTGGCTCAGGCTGTGTGTGGCAAGCAGTGGCTAAGGGAGGGGCTGGGGAGGAGCTGGAGTGTAAGGGCAGATGGCCTGGGAAGAGATTTATCCCAAAAGGAGGGATGTATCAGAGCAGCCTGGGGGGGATCACAGCAGCAAGAACAATAATGCAGCTTTTTTTGCCACAGAATAAAAAGAAGGAGTTGGTTTGACATGCAGATTATCACTGCCGGCAGATATGGTTCCCAGGGAGTTCCCACAAGCACTATTAATAAATGACAATCTTTATTATATACTTTGCACTTCAGAACCATTCTGATTCTCCATGCTTGCTTCATTTTTGAAGAAACACCACTACTAGATTGCCACTTGGGCACCCATCTTTCTAAAACACAAATTTACCCTTGTCTCCTTGTGTCAGCAGGTTACCAGTTCATTTTGGGGATAACTTCCATATCTTTTAGCATTTGGACATTGCATTTGCTTACGCCCAGAGACAGGCTACTAGAGAACATACTAGGGTTTTGGGCAGCTGAAATGTGAAGAATCTTCTGGTTCCTGGGTGGTGTGGGGATATTTATACCCCCTTTAGGCATAAAATAGAAAAAAAAAAAAAAGAAAGACCAGGCTAAACCAGGCTTGTCTTATCTATATCTTCCCACTGAACATCAAAACTCCCCAACAGCTTCCCATTCTCCAGGATAAAAACAGTGGCAGTTTCACATGGACATCTTTGAAACACAACAGTTTTGTCTTCACAGTTCATTTTTACTTTTGCGGTTGCTGATGCCCAAATTTTATGTTTAAGAGCAGCAGGATGTGAAAGGATCAGTGTAGCCAGAGGTTCTTTTCCTTGGAAATGTTTGTGGAGCTGCAAAAAAAGAGTCAATCTAAACCCCAGTAACTCTTATATGAATGCTGGCATTAAAGTCACATTAGGGCACCACATTTTGTGAACTATATGCTTGTGATCACAGAGTAACTTCCATTATTTTAGATGTAATGGTGAAGCAAAAGGGTTGCACGGCAGATGAACAGGAAATTCATCAACTCCTCTGGACATATCCCACTGTATCCCAGAATCTATGTGCATGGTCCAGATACTGCAGTGATAAATGCTTTGGAGAGGTTTATAAGTTAGATAAGACTTGTGTTGTTTAGGGCAGAGTGGTTGAATTCTGGAGCTCTGTGCGTTTGGAGTTTATGATTTGCACTGAGTTTTCTGTCCAGCACAATTCCTTCCTTTCCTTTCCTTTCCTTTCCTTTCCTTTCCTTTCCTTTCCTTTCCTTTCCTTTCCTTTCCTTTCCTTTCCTTTCCTTTCCTTTCCTTTCAACCTCCCCTTCCTCTTCCCCTTCCCCTTCCCCTTCCCCTTCCCCAGAATTTTTCTCCACCAAATTGCTCTAAAAGCAAGTAGTCTTAAGAGTTTAACAGATCAAAATTTCTTAAATAATTTTATTTATTTCTATAGGTCACTAATTAAAAATTCAGATCATCTAAAGTCACTTTTGTATCAGACAGGCATATTCAAATATTTAATGCACAAGTTAAAGTACTCAGGCACTGTCTTTACATCAGGTTGCTCATGCCTAGTCCTGCATCATCTACATCTCCATTCCATAGCAATGCTTGAAAAAAATCACTCCAGCATTTGCTCCCTTTACTGTTTATCTTATGGGTTAGATTAATGTCACCCTGTCAGTTATTTTGCCAAATTGCACAATCAGTTCAGAACTCCAAAACAGGCATGTGAAAAATGTCCAGTAGAGTATTTTCTATCTAAGATTAGGTTCTACCCTATCATCCAGGGTTAATTTAGGACCACTAATTATGCGTGAGTTGGCCATAAGTTTTCAGGCATGTATTATTTTTATTACCTGATCACATAATTAAAATGTCACTTATCAAGGGACAAATTCTAATGAAGTTAAAAGCACCCTGATGACATATTATTATTTGACCTGTTATATAAGAGGATTATTTCTTGCCTGTTACTGATTGAGTTTCTTTGACAGCATGAAAAACACTGGTTTTTAATTAGCTTTTTCCTCACAGAGGGGCCAAAGCCATATACCATATCCTTATTATTCTTTCCAAGACCCCTTTTCACTGAGGTACACTGATTTACACTACTTTTATATTCTGAGCTCATCAGCTTGTCCAGCTGCTAAAGAAAGGTAAAAGTTGTCAATTTGTGATAAAATGTGTACAAAGAGAGTCAGGAGAAGGAGGCCATAATTACAATGGTATCTACCGAAGGTCATTCAAATTGACCTCATTTTAGCTGGAAGTAGAGGAACTGACTTAGAATACAGGAGAAAAATGTAAATTTCAACAAAGCAACAGCTAGGAGGGTGACAAAATAACCTGTAACATGATTCTAAAGTATGCAAATACCACTGGAAAGAAGTGGATCTTGAGTGGGCGAAGATGTTAGTGAAGGTTAACAAAGAGGAACTAGAAAAGCACTGGTTTACTAGAAGTCACTTCCTGCTGGTGCCACTGAGGGGGCAGATGAGTGGGCTTGGGTAGGAAGGATTTTGTTGCTGCTCAGGTGGTCACAGACTGGATGGATCATTGCCATTCCAGGTTCTGAAGCCTGACAAGCAGTTTTATCCAGGTACATGCTCAAAGTGTTTGTTGGAAGTTACTTAAACGAAAACTCGACAAAATTTGCCAGAGTTTCACCAGTATTGGTAACGTTGAAGCTGCATAGGCTTAGAGGAGGCATTAGGAAGAAAGTTCTGAGTGTGAGATTGGTGAGGCACAGGTTTCCCATCCCTGGAAGTGTTCAGGGTCAGGTTGGATGGGACTTTGAACAACCTGGGGTAGAGGAAGGTGCCCCTGCCCTTGGCAGGGGCTTGGAACTTGATGATCTTTAAGCTCCCTTCCAACCCAAACCATTCTGTGACTTAAGAAGGGAGGAAGCTACAGTGAACAGACAGTGGAGTAGATTATCTCATTCTTTCTTCATCCCAGGTTATGATCTGGAGAGCAGGCAGGCTGTGCTGAGTCTCCAAACCACAAAGCTATGCATTAAACCAGTGTGGCCCTCTTTAGAATGGAACAATACAGCAGCTTTGACCAGCCTTATGAGAAACAACACATGAAATGTTGCTGCTGCTTCCTTCAGTCTCAGAGAAGTGCTGGGGTGTTTCTCAGGCCACCATCCTACCCCAGATTGGATGTACAACCTCTCTGAGAGGTGCAGGGATAACCCTGGCATTTGCCCCAACACCAGTGGTTCCAGAGTTTTGTTTCTTTAGTAGATGCAGCCCGGCAATGACAACGTAATTTGCAGTTCAATAAGTACCTCTGTGTCTATCTGGCTTACTGTCAACAGCACAAAATCAGAAATTTTCTATGTTTTCTCTGGATCAGAGTTCAGCCTGGGGTGAGCACTTCCTTGGTCTGAACTGCATCTTGCAGGAAAAGCTCTGATCACAAGATACCCAGACCCTGCATGATTCAAACCCCCCCCATTCCCTGAGAAAGGAGTGTCAGGCTCTTTGCCTTCCATACTTTCCATCCCCTGCTCTGAGTTCTTTAAGCCTCAGTGGAGTGGCACCCACGAGGCAAGCCCTGCCATGGTTTTCACTGCCAAGTTAAACATACCCTGGATGATATGGAGGAGCAGTGAGGAGCAGGAATGCACTGCTACAGGATGCTCTGAGCTCTGCTAATTCCAGGGCTTCAGGATGCATTCAGCTTGAATAAGAACATTGCTCCATACCTGGAGTGCCAGGATACTCAGGGTAGCCCCTTGTCTGCTGCTGCCAGCAGAATCCCTGCAGCCTCCAACATCTGCTGGCTCTCAGCCACAGATACAAAATCCCTCTGTCTGCCTGCACACAAAGGTTTGGTGGGCTGCATCTGGCCACAAGCCAGGCTTTCCCTCTGCTTACCAGCCCCTCTTTGACCTCACCTAGATGAAGCTCGAGTTATTTTGCTTCTACATCTCCTCTGCTCACATAATATGGCAAAATTTGGATGCTGTGATCCACAGTAGCACAAAGTTTGATAAAGACCTCACCCTGTGTTCCAGTTCCTTTCAGAGCCCTGAGACCTATATTGCACAAAAAGGAGCAAGGGCAGGGAACCACCTACAGCCACTTATTACATGTTATCGATTTCTTTCCATTGTGAAAACCACTCACTTTTTCAAAAAGCCACCTTCCATCCCCTCCCTCATAGCTATTGATTCCATAGACCAAAACAATAATGTGCACCTTGCTGCAGTGAACTTATGAATGTCTAATTTTGAACAGGAAAATGTCACAGACCTGCACTCATAGGCAGGGCTTTGAACTGAAATGTACATCCTGTCTCTTCATCCGTGGTTTCCTGCAGGGGAACATTTACTCCCTCCAAAATTCACTATTAATTTAAGCATTGTTAATGATACCCAGCCTCTCACTGGCAGAGAGAG
The DNA here is from genome assembly GCA_013399455.1 of Anthoscopus minutus. Taxonomy (NCBI): domain Eukaryota; kingdom Metazoa; phylum Chordata; class Aves; order Passeriformes; family Paridae; genus Anthoscopus; species Anthoscopus minutus. The sequence goes on along the minus strand of VWYI01011162.1, from coordinate 91,843 downwards.
GAGGATGCAATTGTCCATTTTGGCTCCCAGGAGGTCCTTGAATGGCTGTGACAAGCACCAATAATAGGACTTAGATAAAAAGAGAAGTTGCTAACTTTGTCCCAATGCATCATAGTTATAATTTCCTTGAAAGATGAAAGGATTGTTAAACTGACTGGGAATACAAAGCAATTCTCCTCAGATTGAACTGAATCATCTTTGCCATTTAAACTGTACTGCTACTTTTCTTATCTATGTATTGTGTAATCCTAATGTTTCTTGCAAGTAGCTTACTCTGAAACCCATCCCCTAAGTGACACAGATGCAGGTTTGTAGATATAAGTGCACTGAGAACATGATCTCTGGAAATATTTAGATGCAGAAGTCTGTAGAGATGCCCAGAGACAGTTTTTCAAATGTTTAAGGTTACAAATCCTCCTGGACTATCCCATATAAGAATATCAAACTACCAGTAAGATTCTGACCACAGTTCTGCTCATAGCAGGCTGTACCATTTTATAAGGAAATTCTTTAATACTATATTCTCATTTCACATTATTGGATGGATCAAAGTCTGGACTTTGGCCTATTTAAAATCCTAGGATTCCTATAAGAAAACCAACTCATCCAAATTTCAGGACTTTACAATATGACCACTATATTTCTTTTAGATTAGCATAAAGATTGATTCTGCTGAATATAAAAACATGTGTTTATGGGTAGGGAGAAATATCCCCATAACAACTTCAACAGGTATTATTTTATAATGACTAGGAGCTTTTATTAGACAAATAAGAGACATTTTGGATTCACTGCTACTTTCTATTTTGAGCTGCAGACAAAGGCTTGGCAGCTTTCAACCACTCAGGATGTAGCACTAGAGGATGCTGACAAGAGAAATTGCCAGTGTAGGAAATTGTCTGTCCCCAGGGAGGGGAAGCCAAGGGGAAAAAGTTTACATTTTGGGTCTTCACAAGTAGAGCAAGGGAAGGTTTGCACTAGGGTAAAGAAATTAAATCAGTCCTTAAAAGAAACTGGCTAAGGGCTCTTCTTTGGTTGCTGAAAAAATTTGTAGCCTGTGCACATCAGAATTAAGAGCCTAAGAAACTGTCAGGCAAAAGCTTGGAAAAAGCAGGAGAAAATAGGATATGAAAATGACAATGCAGGAGAATAGTTTGGTTTAACTGTTCAGGAAGTAAAATGTGGGAGGTATTTCTGGGATAAGAAGCAATTGAAGTCAGAGAAATTCACTATGATGTAAATTTGGAGCCTGTAATAGTTTTTGTGTTCCCATAAAAGACACCTGATCAGAGCAAACTGTGGTAGCCTGTCTTACTTCATGGATAATTTCTTTGTATTTAATTGCTTATTTTACTCCTTGAAGACACTTTCTTTCCCTGCTATTTGTATGGGATTGTCAGTGTGTTAAAAAGTTGTACAGATTTCCAAAACGAGGCAGTGAGTGCATGTGAACAGTGTGTTTATGTGTAGGCACACTTATCTAAATTAATTTTGTTATTATGCAGTCTTAATTCAAGATACATTAGAGGAAGACATTATTCAACAACTAATAGATGTTATACCATCACCATATTCTAATGGGCTGATTAGCAATTTTATTGTATTCAATTTGCAGCATGGCAATTCCATGTCAGGTGGAGGAGCTATCAAAATGAAAAACTGCATTAAAATTAAAAACCAGTAGTCCAAGTTCCAGTCTGGATGAGCTTCCTGGTGGAATGAGGAAGTGTAGTTATCCATGAGTCTGCTCTGGATACCCAGTAAAATTAGACTGTGGAAATCCTTGGATAAAGGTGAATAAATTAAATGTTTCTACTATTTCACACACAAAACTAGTAAATAAGTCACTGGGGTTTTAGAGTTTCTTCTTTTGATCCTCTCTGTTCCCTCATGAGAATAACACCAAAGAGTCATGACCCTGCACACTTCTTTCAGGAGGAGCTTTTTTCCTGCATTCAAAAACAGTTTGATTTGTCTACTGCCTTCTGAAATGCAGGGATGGGAGCAATAGTTTATTGTCCTTTGCCTCTCATTTTGACACCTATGAAGCAGACACCTCTTAAGTCACTGTCAAAAAAATGCATGCTGGGGAAAGTAGGAGGATTTTTTTACATATCCTGCTAGTCCTTCACAGAGCCTAAGCACAGGAAGGGTCCTGCCTGAAAGCCAGATTGAACGCTGAAGGGAATGGGTAACACCACTTGTGGTCATCCAGATCAGAGAGTGACTCTTCTGCCCTCCTGAACAACTTCAGAGCCCCTGTGTTGTTGCTGGTAGCCCTCATGGTGCTGTGGCTCCTCTGTGAGGCTGCCCCAAGGGACTCCCTCTCCCCAGATCCTTACAGTTTACTTCCACACTGTTTGCACGGATGCAACTGTTTGACATCTTGTATCACTAAGCTGATCCCATTAAAAATAGCCCCCCACCTAAGAATGAAGCAAGAGGATGGATTTGCAGCAGGCACAGATACTGCTGCCATGCTCAGCCCCTCTCTCTCTCTGGTGAAGCATCTTGTTCCCTTAGCACAGGCACTGGCAATTTACTGTGGCACTGCCAGCCCCAGGTGCTGAGGCAACCCAAAAATTAACAGCAGATTAAATTAGTGCTCGAGCTGTAAACTCAAATAAAAACTTAGCTGTCGGTTCAGCTGGACCAATGACTGAGGGACTTATGAGAGTGCCCACTTCTCCCAGCCATGAGCTCCTACCACCCACATGGTGGAACAGAGTGCCTTGCTGACCTGTGAAAGAAAATCTTTTTCTCCTTTTGCTTCCAGCTCCATCAGCATCCAGCTCCCATTCCCTGTGGGTTGTGGGGACTGCAGCAAAGGTGAGGAGGCACTGGGAAATCCCAGCTGGATTGGAGGAAGACAGGGCCATCCCTTTGGGAGGGAATGTGGATTTAGGTTGGTTTAATCCATTTGGTAGGGCTATGTCTTCAGAAAGCTTTGGAGAGGACAACCAGCCCTCTCATCAAGTTCTGAGTGATGGTGACTACCAGCCAAAGGCCATGGCAGACAGATGGGACAAGGACTGCCTCAGTTCTGTCCAATAAACCCATCAGGGGGGATATCTCCCCAGGAATACACATAAGCACCCACAAGGCTGAAGTGGTTGCTTGTGTCACTGAAATTCTTTTTTACTGTATGTTTTTGCAAATACATATGCTTTGGGGATTTTATCTTGTAAAGGCATTGGAGAAACATCCCACCTGACATGGCTGTGACTTTTAGGGATGAAAAGTTTTTGGAATCATGCCTGGCTGAGTCCTGCTGAGCTGGGTTCCCTGTAGCAGGCTGAAGGCAGTGTGAAACACTGCCCAGTGCAAGGGACACTGCTTTACAGCCCCTCAGCAAACTGCAGTGGAGGGTGCAGTGCTGTGAAGCATCAGGTGTTCTGTGCCTGGGAAAGCCTCAGGTAAAGAGGGAGGTGGCATGTCTGAACACACACACACACACTCTTGTTACAGTCCTATTTCTGCAAAAATGATTAACAGACTAAAGCTGAAGCTTCAACAAACTGCAGGACAAATTCTGTGAACCAAAGTATACTGAACATCATGTGATATCCTTTTAAATCTTGTTTGGAACTAAAATATTCTGTTGGGTTTTTTTTCCCCTCCCAACAGAAAACATGGTCTATTGTTACTTAAATAGCATATATTTCTGTAATAGCCTTTTAATGCAGAGCTGTTTTTCTTTAAGGCCTTGAATATATGCAAATGGAAAGGAAGAAAAGAGCTGAAGTAGAAAGGAAGCACAGTAGTCTGGAAAAAACAGAGGGGGTGAGTGACTGTAAAGATCAATGGGCAGAGCAAGCTTATTAGGCTTTTGGTGGAGGAAGGGGAGGTTATTAAATACCTCATGTCTCATCCTATGTGAATATAGCTGCCTTATTTCAGAGACTCTGCAGAAGTCAGATTGTGTGAAGGAAGCAGTCTCCACTGAGATAAGTGATACAAATCAGAATATTTCCATTCCCTCAGCTGTGATGCCATTCAACTCTAAAAGCACTGTTTAAATATAAATGGCATCCCGTTTATGTGTGTATTAGCAATATGTATGTCCATAAAGACCTGCAGAAATGCAAATATTGCTCTGCACACAAGTGTCTCCCACTGAGGCTGCCTAGAAAAGTTCCATCAGGACATAAATTGGTAACAATAAGTGCAGCTGAAGCCAATAATGAGGTAAAATACATATGCATGTGTGAGCAGTGTAAAACCTTGGCTCTGATTCATGTGCCTCTTAGAGTCTGGTGATACAAATTCCCCTGTGCCTCTGCCCCTCTCTCCTCTGTTGCAGGTGTGACCAGTGGATGCCTCCTTCTGCTTCCAGGACCTTGGATGAGTGTCCACTTTACATGGCAGAGGCTGCCAGAGCAGATGGACTAGAAACAGCTTTTGTTGCACAGGTTTAAGCAAATATAGCAATTATGCTGAAATTTGCTTGAAATAAAGATGCTGCTGACACCTAGGAAAGGATGCACGAACAGAAAGCCTGCAGTGCAGTATTGAGTGGATAGGTTCTGTCTGATCAATGAATGCATTAGTGCAGCCCAGTTCACAGCAATATCCTATGCCCAGGCTTTTAAGGAAGAGCTCAAGGAGAGACAATTCCCAGTATGGAAGTTTACACATTTATGTGTTTGGTTATTTCTGCAATGTTATCACTGGGAGGGTCATGGAAGGTCCCTGTACATAGGGTGGGGGTTTTTTCCAGCTCATCAGCTGTTTTAGTCTAGTGTCCTTAGCTGTGCTGGAAATTCTGACTAGATAGATTTTGTTCCAGCCAAGAGCTCTCCAAAGCATTATTTGTGAACACTCATTCAGAGAAAACCTTAAGATTTGCCTCTAGTTGTTTTCCATCAGCATTTGCACCAGTGATACCACTGTGTCTGCCAGAGCGTTGGTGGAGAGCACAAGCCTTGCCAGGGTTCATGTGAAAGCTTCTTCATTCAAGTTCACAGAAGAGGTTTTTGCTGTCCCCCAATCTCTTTTTACTGGTTTTGCCGTGGAAAGGGCAGAAATTGATCCTCAGAGAATATGCATGGCAGGGGATTTCTTCATATGATATATCTCTGAATTCTCACCACCCCCTCCCAAACTGCAGCAGATGACTCCTCCTGTGCCTTCATGCCAAGCTTCTACCAAAGTTCACGCAGCCTTCAGAAACCAGGTTGGAAACATGTCATTAGACCACTTTCATAACAGTGAGAAGTGTGCTTTTTGGCTTAGCTGAGAATCGTTAACCAAGAGTCTTCTGAGTGACATTTCTCTGGAGAACTCCCTTAAACCAATTATCTTTTAAGCATGGGTAAGCTCAGCCAGAAAGCTGAACCTCTGAGGAGCCAGGAACTTTTTGTACAAAGAGAAAAATTAAACTATTTGCAGTAAAAATTCCAACACTTACAAGCCAAACTGGTTACAGAGGATACAGGTGCATCACTTTTTAATTAGTCTCTGTCTGTGTCAGTTTGTATTTGGTCTCTGTACAGCAGACCATCATCTCACCTGCAGTGAGGAATCTTTGGGGTTTTGCAGTGACAGGAACCTTTTTGCCACTTTTGTTGTTTACCTCTGAAATTTTAATGAAATGGAGATCTAGGAGATGGGGGAAGGCTTGGGGCTTTTTCCCTTAAGCGTTATTTTACTACCTTGATTCAGAAAACTTCCAAATTGTGTATATCTCCTGAAGACAGAATTAATAATCATATGATCTATCATGGGGAATTGACTGTCACTTTGACAAATGAGATATTAAGCTCTGCCAGGCTGGAGAGCTGAGAGGGTTTGGTGTTTTAGCAGGTGCTGAGTGCTACTTTTGTTTTCTTCCCCAGTGTTTCTCAACCAAGCCTCCAAAATGTCCAACCCATGCAGCTGACTGGGAATTTTGCTCAAGAACAGCAGGACCTGAAAAGCTGCAGGCCAACACTACCTAAAATTCAGAGGCATGACCAGCTCTAAAAGGGGCCAGATATTACAGCTTAGATGCTGCACTGTAAAGAGAGACAGGTAGGGCTACCTTTACCCTGGAGGCCATATTTTCTTTATTTCTTTCTTTAATATATGTTTAATAACCCTGCAGTATCCTATATCTTATACATTATGCAGTAATTTGTCCTTGGTATTTCTCCTTGTGTGGAAAGAGTCAGCCTCTAGCAATTTACAATAAACATGAATGCCCAGGGAGGAACTCCCTGAGAGGAGCTTGAAGGATGAATAATACTGGGAGCATTTACTCTCTGTTACTACCTCAGATTGTGCTTGGGTGCTTTCCTCCTTGCCTAAGTATATTGATATATTTGTTGCAAAGCAGTAACAGGACATGTGCAGGATTATGGGGTGCCTGATGCCACAGAGGTACACAGGATGGGGTGAGAGGGCAGGGTCCAGCATATTTACCAAGCACTGGTTAACCCCAAGCAGAACAAAACGTGTCTGTTCTGAGTCAGATCTTTTCCAGGCTGATTCCTCTCATCCTTGCATTGTCTTTGGTCCACGGAGCCAGTGTCAGTGCTAGCCAAACTTGGTGTCCCTAAGGATGCTCCCCTGCTCTGAACACCTGCACCACCAGCTCTCTCTGTTCTCTCACATGCTGAGAGATCACGTTTGGTGCTCTTACAGGGATGGTGGCAGCAACAACAGCATTGTCAGTCCCCAAGCTTTGAACATCCACCAAGGACCAGAGCTGTAGCACTCTGCCAGTGTGTGAAACTGGGAAGCTGCAGGTGTCCAAGGTTCACAGGCTGGGAAAGCAGCTGTACTCACACCCAAAGCTGAGCCCACTGGTGGGGCAGAAGCTGAACTGCTGGTTCATTGCCGTGGGGCCAGGAGCCTGCAATTGCCTGTTCTGACATCCAGCCTCGAGCAGGTCTCTGCTCTTCGGCATGCACACAGCCTGTGTGACCAGGTGCTGCTGATTCAGGAGACAGCCTTCTCTCACACTGCTGCTAAAACCTCTCAAACTCACTGCTCTCCTGCCCAAAGCCTCACCTCATTGCCCAGCACTCTAGCTGCATTTTTGGCCAGGAGCACAGCAGGTAACAGCTGCAATGATTCTGTCTCCAAACACGTACAGGACTTAAGCAAAGCATCCACTAATAGCAAAGCCCTGCTCTGATGTCTACCACACTTTTTTTTTTTTTTTTTAATTTCTCTCACTACTTCACTGATTTTCTACCATTTTGGGGTGTCTTTTTCCCATTAAAATGAGCTTATATTCTTTTGGGCAGTGAGCAACAGGGATTTCAATGTTCTCTGGGATAATGGAGCTTTTACAGATTTTTTCTCAAATTTTGGTCACGGATGGGATTGTGCTCCTTTATTAACCAACAGGTGTGTCTGGTGGGACACCACAACCCTCTAGGTAGTGCTGCTGTGGGTGTAAGGTGTGGCTGAATCATTGCTGGCAGTGCCTTGTGTTCTACTTTGCCCTGGAATTTTCTGAAAGAAAGTAAACTCTCTTGCCCATCTCTTTCACTGCAAATTTTTATCCCAGCTTGAGATAAGGCTCAAAGTCTGAAAGCTGAAATGACTTAATTACATCTGTACAGACAGCAAATGAAAGTGTTCTCAGTCACAACCCCTGCAGTTGAGATAATAAGAGAATTTCCATTACACCTTCCTTTTCGGTCTCAGGAAAGTCTGAATAAAATCTTTCACTCTCTTTGAATGGCTGTAATTAAATCAGTGCAGCACTCAGGATTTTAGCTGCACCCCAAGTTGAGGGGCAGTCTCTGCAGAGACCATTCTTGCCTCTGAAAGCTGCTGTCATCAAGCCAAGAAATAAGTTCTGAAAACCAAAATTATCAATATACACTGGTATATTGCTCTTCATGAGACACCTACATGAAATACTGAATCTTGCTGGCACCTAGGAAATGGCTATTATATATAGGCTGTAATCAAACCACAACATCAGACAAAATGTGATGACTTTAAGTGGTCAATCCAGCTGTCAAACATCTGGTAAATATGCAATGATTAAGAAAAAAATGTGTTTGTTTACATTTGTCTGAACACCTCTACTTTCTATGTTGCCTGCATCAGGTTTTGAAGAAAATCCAATTCAACTGTTAATTTAACCCCTCAAATTGTAGGCTTACAGCTGTTTTCTGGTGGTTACAATCTTCTGTTGAATGGTCTTTGTTCAGCTTTTCAGTGGAGTAAGTGTTAAGGAGGTGGGATCAGTCATGTTGGATGGAGCTCTGAGGACCTGACAGAGGGAATGGAATCCCTTCCTGTATGACGGAGGAGTCAGAACTGGATGGTCTTTAAGGTCCATTCTAACCCAGGCCATTCTGTGATTCTGTGGTTCAGTAATTCTATGATTCTGTGATTCCATGACTCTAAGATTCTGTGATCAGCCACCTGTGCCTGTGCTGGTCTCTCAGGTACCAGCCTGCACACCTGCCATGGTGATCCAGCATCTTCAGGCCACATGGGGAGCTCCTCAGCACTGGGTTCTGCCTTGTTTGCAAGTCTGTTTTACACCAAATGTGGAGTAAATGGGAAGAGTCGTGGGTTGGTGAGGGCTGCTGCAGTTGTTGCCTTGACATGGACACTCTGCCTGCTCCTAACATGATTAGTTTCTTATCCCAACACAGAATATTGTTACTGGGACTGGATCATAGCCATGCAAACTTTATTTTTTCATTAAACTAAACAAATTAGTCTCAAAAGATATATTGTGAGCCAAAATGGGCATTACCAATTTTTAGCCAATTTTCTTATTGCTGCTGTAAAAGTATGAGGAGATGCATTATAGGGATATAGTTTAAAAACATACCAGCAGAAGAATTTAGACGTTGTCCAAAATTAACAAATCCAAGTGTTATTTCTCCCAGAGGTCAGATGGTATAATTTTTTTTTTCCATCATATTTAGGTAGTGCTTTCCATAAAATCTGCAGCCAAGGAAACTTTTGAATAATTCTAGCTGTTATTAAATTCAATTTTAGAGACAATTATCAAAGCACGGTTAGCACATATAGGAGGGTGAGGGTTTATGCATTTTTATTGGACAAGTAGGAGCTTCTATTTCTTTTTGCTGGATTACAAGGAGTCTCAGTTTCAAGACATGTCCACAAACACCTTTGTTCCTGGGAATAGTTTTACCTTGCCAGCTGTGCATGTCCATGGATTTAGCATCCTCAGAGGCTGTTGCTGCCTGCAGAGAAAGGCATGCTCAAGAGCAGAGACCAAGCCATGTGGCACCAAAACTATCTAAAGAGAAGAGCAAAGGAAAATTGAAATAAACACCTTGGTAAAACTGTTCTCACATGTGAGGAAACAGATGATGATACATGATGCCACTTGTGCTGTTCACAGCTCTGTTTTCATTTAAAGTTTTCAGTCAGGTAGGTGGAGCAGTTTCTCCACTCTTCCAATTAAAAAAAAAAAAAAAAGTTCATCTCAAACTTTATTTCAATTCTAGCCTCAAAATGCTGTCTCATGTCAGCATGTGAATGCCCAGAGCATTACTTCTTGTCACAATGCCAGAAGGGCAAGAGGATGGTAAATTGAGATTGGGTTTGTAATTGCCACGGTGTTTTCCCCTCTGCTTACCCTGTGTTGACAATGGGTGTTTATGTCAGATGAAAGGAGTCTGCAGATAGGTCAGCATCTCACTTTTCTCTGTCCATCCAATGTGCTGGCAAGTCAATTTATGAAGGCTAAATTATAAGCAGTACACAAGAGATGGGAAACTCTTTATTGGATAAAACAGACAGTGCAGGGTACGGCTCCCTGCCTGAGAACTTATCTGATGCCAGGCTGACAGGATTCCTGCCCGGCGGAAATTATTAGTCTTTGAAAGGGATATGTCATGAAACACATTGGAAAAGGCAGCACAAAAGATGTCCTGTATGCTATCACTGGTTATCACTGGTAGCTACACCACACTGTGTGACAACTGTGGACGAAACCCACCCAGAGCTGGAGATGTGCCAGCCCCCAGGACAGATCACAGAGGGATGACAGTGCCATGTCTCCTATGGGTGGATGTGACTAATCACAAAAACAGGCATGCAGGGTGACACCAGCACAATTAGTTTTCAAAACTCTCAGCGGTCACAGGGTGTACATACACAATTTTATTCAATTAACTAAAATTAGTTTTGTACACTGCGTGCCAGGAGTGTTTCTAAGGCTCTAGGGGTGAAGACTGGAATGATCACTGTGATTCAGCAGGCTATTAGGGTTTGAAGCCCTGATTTAACAAGGCACTTCAACACATGCATAAATTTAAGCATTTGAGAAGTCCTGTTGTTGACAGTGGGACTACTTAGGTGCTTCAAGCTGAATAACTGCTCAAATGTTTTGCTGAATATGACAATGCTGAATAAAGTGGCACAGCTCTGGAGCTTTTAAACGTCATGTCAGGCAGAGCGAACACCATTAATGAATACCAAGTCCCTGTCAAAAGGGTACCCTGCTCCTCCAGGGCAAGGGAAATTTTGAAGTGGTGCTGCTGTGTGGGAGCAAAGTCAGATCTGACTGTAATTCACTGCACACATACTTCTGCTTGCTGCAGAGACTGCCTTCCATCTCTTTGGTAGCAGCTTCTTATTATTAGAAACAAAACCTGAAAAAGTCACTCATAATCGAAGATCCAAATCTTGCAATTCTTTTGCAGTTTCATTCAAATTAGGGGCCATTGTGTGTTCAATCCCACTTGAGAGATGGACTTATGATCCTGTCCCTTTCACATCAAAATATTCTGTGATTCTTAGAACACGTCCAAGAGGTATTGATCTGCTGAGGAACCTCAGAGGCTGCAAATTCCAATAACAATTCATGTTTTGTTTCAACAGATTGAGTAAGAAGCCAGGGAGGGGAAGGGGTGGAACATTTCCACGGCTGATATTGCATCCATGAATCCAGCCCTTTGTTCAGTTGGGGGCTGCATGCTGACAAATGTGCTGTTTCCTGAAAGCCATAACATCTTTGTCCTGTGTCCAGGTGCGGGAAGTAGGATACAGACTGGAGCAGCTTGTTTCTAAAAAGGTTTGAGGGTTTGTTTTTTTCTTAATCATTTTAAGATTAAGAAAGCGACCCAAAATCTCAAGACATGCATAAGATCAAAAGGACTCCAGCTCAAGAAAATGTTAGAGCCTCTTTTCATCCCCCAGCTAGTCATCTTTCTCCCCCACTGAAGCCTGGTTCAATCAGCTATTATCTATCCTTTTTAACAGACTCTGCCTTGTTTTTTCTTTCTGAAATCTTTGTGAGCATTAGGTCTACTGCAAGCTACAGATTAGGTAGTTGTGTGTGTATTGAGATACGGGGTCAGCCTTCTCCTGGGCTGGACAAGAGGCCAGTTTCATGACACTCAGTTCGTCAGGAATGGTAATAGCCTGAATGCTGAGGTCTCTCATATTGTAACATTAGATCATTTTACCCTTGGATTGCCTCAAGATGCAAGATAACACCGAGTCAGCCTTTCAGTTTCATAGAGCAGTTCCCAGTTTCAAAATCAATAGGAGGTAAGGAGAGGGTAGCTGTGTCCCAAGGAATTTGACAGCTTGGTATTGAAGCACAGCACACACCTCATAGCAAGAAAATGTGGTACTTGGCTTGAAATAAACATCATTTTATTGATGCAGTGGTAGAGCTCAAAAATTGAAGAAAAAAGACCTAGTGGGTTTATTTTAGGGAACAAAAGATTCTTTGAGGGTGTTTTAAAGAAGAATGGTGTAGCTTAGAAACATAATACTGGATCACAAGTCTTAGACATGAGCTTAGATGCTGCTTGTAAAACTATTGAGGAAAAGCAGTTCTTGTCTCTCCACCTTGGTCTGATCATCCACACTGCAGAAAGCCTCTTGTCTGACTTCCCTCCTGATTCAAACCTCATGAGCACTGGCCGCAGCAATCTAGCAGGGTACTCAGCTGATGTTTGAGATCTCCAGCACTTGGACCAACAAGTGTCTTCATTACTAACGTATAAAGTCCTTTCTAAAAATTTTTTCCCTGTTATAACATATGTTCAGGTGTTTCTTTCTGCTGAGTGCCATAGCTCTGCCAGGACATGAGAACACAACGCTCTGGACTACTTAGTGGCCAGAAGCTGCACCAGGCAGACCAACCAGATCCTGCTTATAATTTTTATTCCTAAATAAGCAAACAAAGCTTGTAATATAGCAAGTGTGCCATGCTCTGGAATTGTACTTTATCTGTTGAGCCATCATGGACCAAAGATTATTCCACAAAAAATAACAGGATGGCTTGGATATGCCAAAATTTCAACACTCCCTCTTCCTTTTTTTTTTTTTAAATTTTAATTAGGTCATAACTATTTCTCAAATTCAACTTGAAAAAGATTTCCTTTGATCTGAAATTTCATTCCTCTTGAACTACACTTTTTCCTTTTTCTTTTTTTTTTAACAGAAAAACAACAGGCCTACAGAGAAGCAACTAATATGTTTTTACAGCTGTAGCCATTAAAGGACAAGTTCACAGCCCAAGTAGGATCCAGCACACAGTGAAGCCACTGAATTAAATAGGCCTTAGACAAGGCATGAAGCTCTCTGGAGATAGCATATAACTGAATATCAGAAATAATATTTAACCAATGTGAATCATTCCAAAAGATAAAATCAAACTGCTGCTTTTCCACCTAGCTGCTGGGCAGCCTTAGAGGATCAGACTCTGTGTTGTCAGAAAGCACTGGGCTCTAACTCCACTCCTCACCCAGGTGTACTGAACAGTGGTAATTTACCTGGGAGGGGAAGGGACAGATGGGAGTAGTTTCTTATCTTGCTAAGCAAGATTCTTTACAACTCACCTGTCAGTGTCTGTGGGGAGTCTCAGCACCCTTGGGGAACACATGGGATTTTACTGTTCTGATCTTAGGAAGATGAGTGTTGCAGCAAAGGGGCCATTGTCTCCTTTTTCTCCAGTCTGTGCAGTGCCCTGTTCCAACTCCTGTCCCAGCTCTGCTAGCAAGGGGTCATCTCCAAAGAAGAGTTCAACTTGCAGCATCCCTGGAAATCACAGAATGGGTCAGGCTGGAATGGACCATCTGGTCATCATGGGTCATCTGGTTCCACCTCCCTGCTCAAGCAGGGCCATACCAAAGCACAAGGCACAGGACTGTGTCTAGATGGTTCTGGAATATCTCCAGTGGGGGAGGCTCCACACCTTCTCTGGACCATCAGTTCCAGTGCTTGGTCACTCCATGGGAAAGAAATTCTTCCTCATGTTCAGGTGCAACTTCCTGGCCATCAGTTCCTGCCCATTGCTCCTGTCCCATTGCTGGGACCAGGGAGCAGAGCCTGGTCCATGCCCTGGCCCCTCCCTGCAGACACTGACACACAGGGATGAGGGCCCCTCTCAGCCTCATCTTCTCCAGGCTGCACAGGCCCAGCTCCCTCAGCCTTTCCTCACTGAGCTGCTCCAGTCCCTCCATCTTCTTTGTCCCCTCCACTGCATCTGCTCCAGGAGCTCCGTGTCTCTCCTGTCCTGGGGAGCCCAAACTGGACACAGCACTCCAGGTGATCCTCACAGGGCTGAGCAGAGGGGCAGGATCACATCCCTGACCTGCTGGCAGTGCTCTTCCTAATGCATTCCAGGATCCCATTCATGTTCTTGGCCACAGGGACACGGTGCTGGCTCAGGGACCGCTCCAGGTCCACCAGGACCCCCAGGTCCTTCTCTCCAGAGCTGCTTCCCAGCAGGTCAGTCCCAGCCTGTCCTGGGGCCTGGGGTTGTTCTTCCCCAGTGCAGGAGCCTGCATTTGCCTTTCCTGGGTTTCAGGAGGTTCTCTGCCCGTGTCTCCACCCTGCTGAGGTCGGTCCCAAGGGCTGCAGGGCCCTCTGGGGTATTGGCCCCTTCTCCCAGTCTTGTGTTACCAGAGAACTTGAGGAGGCATCTGTCCTCACCCAGGTCCAGGTAGATGACCCCAGTTTCTCTTCCCTCAGCCACCAACACCGTTACCCCATCACAGAAAGCCAGGGTGAAGAATTAGTCAGACATTATCCTGCTCTTATTGGCTGTCACCAATCCCCTCCTTGCCTTCCATGTGTGTTAGCACAGTTACAAGGAGGATTTGCTCCGGGGTCTTTCCAAACACAGGAGTGACTCTGACTGCTCTGCATCACTTATTTTTCCTTCAAGAAAGTTGCCAAGATGTCTTACACCCACACAGCCATTGTCATTTCACTGGTCTTGTGCACATATGTTTCCGAGGTACTGTAAGAGTTAAATGTTGGAATTTCAGGACAGGACAGGACAGTTGCAGTGGGGGAGGATGATCTGCTATGCAGGCACTTGCCATTAGATGTCTCCAGCCCCCGGTCTTGGAAACAGAGGGAGTCAAGCGTGACGGTGGTAGCCGAAGGTGGAATTGGAAAGCTGGTCATTTATCCTCCTAGTTATCAAGCAAGGGCTGGTATAAAGTGTCCATTTGCTTAGGAAGGAGCTCTTGGACTGCAAACTAAACTTCTAAATCGAGGTTCTCCTTGACCTCTGGTGGACCTGGATGTTCTGAATGAAGCAGTCCAGTGCCCTGGTGGAAACAGAATGATAGAACATATTCTGAGGTCAGAATGCTTTGCAAGTTATAAACAGGAGCCTACAGAACTTGCTTGTCAATGGTTGAGAAGGCTGCAGTTATTTTTCTCCATTTAGTTTACTTATTTAAACAACACAATAGATTTTTCTTGTGTGATTAATAGGGATTTTTCAAAATAATAAAGCTTCCACTTTCAAAAGTACTTGCCAAGCCAAGCAAAGCTAAACAAAGCCAAGCTTTATCCTAGTTGGGGCTGGAATAGGATTTCAGTATGGATCAGTTTGCTATTTCCATTTTCTACATGAGTAAAACATCCCAGAGCAAAGTGAAATTACTTGCAATGGACACTGTGCAAGTTAATGGCAGAGCTGGAATTTGACTAAATGCTCAGAATGGTAAGTCTGTCTCTTCCTAATATTTCCATGCAGCTGATCACAGAAGAGAATGACACGTCTCCTCTTTGCTGTAGGCTTACTGAAAGTAATTAAGAATGGCGACAGGTGTTAAGATGAATTAAGATCTCGAAGGTAATGACACAGATAGGAAAAACTGCAAAGCACTGGTTACATTAATTGTGATCAGTTAGGGACAACTGTCTCCTCTCAGCAGAAAGGTCTTGGAGAACTTGCTTCATGAACTTGCCACAGGTGCTCAGCAAAACCTTGAGGGCCCAAAGCTAACTGGAAGAGTCAGAACAGCAAACCTAGACCAGCAGCAGACATTGGAAGGGCTCCACCACCTCAAACCACAAGTCTGTTTCCCTGAGAGTGCCTCAAATTAGAGGTCTGAGAGTGGGAATAAGCCCTTGGCAAAGGTATGCTCCCTTCCAGAAGGCTTTCCTCCTGCTCTGGCTGTGTCCAGGCAAAGGGAATGCTCACACCTGGGCATTCATACTCTGATGTGTCTGTACCATTTGCCTGGGCATCCCAGTACAGAACAGCCACAGGCACCGCAACCCTCCTAAGGGCAGGTCCCTCTGGGCAGGCTCCTGCTGTGTTAGACTGCATCAGACTTTAAATCACCAGCCATGAACAGCTGAAAGGCCAAATAAATAAAGAACAACTTCAACATTTTCTGATAGTTGCTGAACTTCTTGTAAAAAAAGTCAACAAAGACGAATGAAGCAAATGCTAAATGTTTGAGATTTATGGTCTACGCCATGACCTTCCTTTGAAACAGTGTCAGTGTCATTCCCCTTGCTGGCTGAGTGCACACACTCTCTCTGCAGCAATCCCCAACCATTTCTTTCTAGTTTCAGTCTTTCTCCACCCTGATTTATAAGGATGTGCCCTGTCTGCATGTCTCAGGGAACTGGACTTTTCAGTAAACATACACAATACAGTTCCTTTTTTCTCTAAGAGCCAAAAGGAAAAGGCTCCTCCCGACAAGATAAACAACCCACCCACCCAATGCTCCCTCAAGCAAATACATCAGGGAGGAGATGACCAGCTTTGTGCTGTGCCCTGGAGGTTTCTAGCCTGATGTCTCCTGCACTGGAGAGCTCTATCACTCTCTGAGGGCTGTCTCTTGAGAGTGTGCCGCCACGAGCCACCCCAGGCAGGGTCTGGGACTCTAAGGCCCAGCAGTATGTGATGCCTGGCTCCTCCCTCATCCTCTCACCACAGAGACAGATGTTTTCCACCAGGGCAGTATAATGCCCAAGGAGCCAGGCATTACAGACTGCTCTCCATGGCCCGCAGGAGCTGATCCAGCTCCTGTTGAACTGGTATCAAGTGATTTCTGTGGCTGAAGGCAGAAATGTCTTTTTGACTAATAGCGTGCCATGGTTTTGATTTAAAAAAAAAGTATCCAATGACCTAGGGACCTTGAAACTTGTCAAATTTGTCTTACAACCTGACCCCAAGACCATTAAAGTCAGTTTAAAGTCCCTCTTTGATTCCATCGAACTTTAGATTGGCCCTTGGCAAATGTTTCAATTGACCTTTGCCAGGTTCCATGTTTGTAATGAAATCAAAATTCATGTTAGTTTTGTGCAGTTCCCATTTCTATAACAAATGTTCTTCACTGACTTACTTCCAAAAAAGAGATGTCCTCAGGCCCTACAGAACAAGTACAGCCTTAGATAAGAGATAAATCAGTGACCACATGGGACCTGTGTTTAGAAGGATGCCATAGCAATGTCAGAAACAAGGTGGTTATTTATCAGAAGGTTCCCAAACCACTTTTCACCTCAGCCTGCTTATCCCTTTACCTCTGCAGAGGAACAGTCCTGTTAATGGGGAGCAGTACTGGGCTCATTGACTTGGTTACCTGGGGAGGAAGGAAAGAATTGCATTGAATAAGAAATGCCTCTAAGGCCAAAAAGTGGGCAATGAGGCACTCATCCAGGCTCAGGCAGAGAAACAGGAGAACCAGGTGCCACCAGTGGTAGAAGACAACTCTCTACATGGCAGCTCTTGAACTGCAGAAAATGTGAGGTCATTCACACAAGCACAGGCCTCTCTCATCTTCCACGAGGATGCAGAGATCTCAAATTATCCCACATTTGCCACCTTGCAAATCATCAGGGACAGTTGCCATGGATCAGCAGACACCTGATAACTTGTTACCCAGCAGTGAGTTCTTCATGTGTTCAAACTCGTGATCTCCCTTGAGACTGAAAGGTGCTCTGCAATGTTTTGGAGTGTGCCTGGCTTTCTGTCTAGCACTCAAATCTTGTTTACCTCTCTTTGATGCCCCTTTATTGCGATTTATTTCTAAGAATACCTTCAAAATTGCAGTTCCTGCTATTTTTTTATTAACTGGAATTTCTTGTTATTCACCTGCTGAGTAGAGTGATTATTTCAGAATACCCTTAGTGCTTGCCCCTCTCTTCACTGCAGCTTAAGGACTATCTTTTTGGAGGCTGCTTTTTTCTGGAATGGCTGTGTTTGGTGGTACCTCTGAGTGGGAATAAATTACTTCCAGATGGGCTGTGAAAACTGGTCCTTCAAAACACCAGTGTTAATCAGGCTTCAGCACTTATCTTTCTTTTGTATTGCAGCTGCTTGTCTCCCTCAACCCACCAGAACCAAGAGAGCTTAAATTAGCTTTCAAGGACACAAGTCCTACATCATTTTCACTTCTATTCAATTTTGTTTACTTTCTGAACAGTGTTGGCTCAATAGTACCCCAGTATTCCCATCCAGTTCTTACTCAAGATCAGTCTGCAGAGCACATCTTCTGATGATAACTTGGATTTTCAATTTGTCATCCACAAAGGGCCAGGATGCGAAAGTGGTAACAAACTTTGGTGCCTTCTCAAATAAAACCTTGCACAGGCAGAAGCCACAGGATGTGCCAGAGCAGAAAGGCAGGCTGGATAGCACATAGCATATAGGAGACCTGGAGAAATGGATTTTAAGCAAATCTAGCTTCCACGGCAACCAGAAGCAGTGTCAGGTCCTTGGGGTATGTTCTGCCAAGGAACCTTCTGATGATGATGATGATGCTCAGATCTTACTGTTTCAGAAGTTTTCTGAGGGCTGAAACTGTGTGGCACCTCATTTGCCATTGTCACCCTTCTGCTTTTGAGTGCCATTCCAGTCCTGTGTGCCATGCTCAGTGCAAGCTTCCACAGAAGTAATTGTACACGCCAATAATAGTACATGGTAATAGTAAATGCTTCATGTTCTGCAGAAGGACGACTGAACACACTGAAATCCCTTGCTGAGGTGCAGTTTGGGGGCCTTTCTTTACCTGGCAGTCAACTAGTAAACGAGCACAGATATCAGCTGAACAAAAATTTCTTTCACTCAGGGTTTAAGGCCCCACTTCTTGAGGAGTGTGACAAATGTGGACTTAAGAGCCATTTTAGCTAGCAACACACTGCAAAAGATGGATTTCAGAAAAATACTGTATTCTTTACAAACCCTAAGATAATTGTGTTGTGTCAGAGAACTCCTTCCAAGAAAAAAGTTGGCTTGATATAAGGCAAATCCTTATGTCTGACTCAGTGTGGTTAAAACAACAACAACAACAACAAAACCCCTATAAAGCAAGAACTGAACTAGAAGGACAAGCAGGAGCAAAGGGCAAAAGCAAATGCAAAACATACAGAGCCTTGGAAAGCACAAGAAAGCAGAAAAAGCCTATAAATACTTATGTCAATAAAACAAGCCACCGGTCCTCATTTAATTAGCAATTTTTATTAACAGCGGTTTGTTGACTTGTGCACTGTTTACCTAGGGCCCACATAAAAAGCATTACAATCAGGAGATAGTGGCATTTTAATCCCCCTATTCCCAGTGTGGAAATGAAAGTGCTAAACTGGTCATTTGTGTCCATCAATAGATCAGAGGCAGAGAGATCACCAATCTTTCTGTTTTCCTCAGGAGTCAGGATGCAGGGTAGGTATAGGATGCAGGAGTCAGGATGCAGCATGGGCCCAGCTGAGCTGCAGCTTGCAGAGAGGCAAGAGGTAAAAGAACTTTGGCAGATGTCATTTTACCTGCTGCACATGGATTCATATGACCACAGCCAGCAAAACAACTGTTGGCTTCCAGATCCATCTCTTCCTGGTAATGGTATAGCAGGATACAAGCCCGATGTCACACATTTTATTTCCAATCTTTGAATTCAAAACCCATTTATTATTAATAAATAGTTGTGTCTATATCTAAAATGTAGTATTCCATTCCAGCAAAGCAAATCTGCTGGAGGTTTTGGCCTGGAGGTAAGGGGCCAGGACCCACCTCACCTGGTTTATTTACAACTGTGCTGAGTACTAGAGTGATTCTCCTCACTCTCTCTGCTGGCAAAATAGGAAGCATGATGGTCCATGATCATTTCTTTCAGCAGGTCTTTTCTAGAATTCAGAAAACATTTCTTTCTGCCCTATTTCTTCTTCCCTTAATCTGAGGTCAAGCAAGGCCTGAGCTACATCCAGAACTGTCTTTAAAGGTCAAAAAGAGGTGTTAGATGAGGCTGCTGAGAGTGACCCCAAGGGATCAGTGTACTGCTGAGGCTTGCTGGTCCCTCTCACTCTTGCTAAGTGTGCTGTGCCTGCCCAGAAAAGTCTGTGCTGCCAGGGGCAGGGGCCTGGTGACAGGGAGCTTGTGACACTGGCCATGGGGACTGGGAGGGTTTTCCCTCCATCCTCTCTGTCCCAGGTGAGCTGTATAGGGGAGGTCAGCCAAAGCCATGTGTCTGGATGGTGTGGGAAGTGACCAGGATATTGTTTGCAGTCCTGGCCTGCACCCAGCAGCGGATCATCCCCCTTGCTGCTGGATCCTCAGGCAGCTGCTTGGACTGGAGGAATTTGTGCAGGGAAGGCTTGGGTGGCAGGAATGCAGCCTGTCTGGGTTACAGTACCTGCAAACCCCTAATTAGTCAGATATTTCCAAGTCAGACACTGGTGACTAAATAGGTGTGGACTGAAATCCTCTTCCTGGTGAATCAGCTGGGCTCCAAGGGGCTGGTATGTATCTGGGATGGGCTGAAGCAGCCAGTCCCCTGCCTGGTGTGGGACAGCCCACTGGCAGGTCCTCTGACACGTCACAGGGGGCTCTTGTGCCTGCCACATCCCGGCTCTCCTCTCGTCACCCTCAGCATGCTGAGGTCAGGCTGTCCAGCCAAATCCAGCAAGGCCCCCCTTGAGATCTGCTGGGGCCACCTGTGGCTCCTGCCTTTGCCCCAGGCTCACAGGTGGCACAGCCCTGGGGTCTGTGGAGACACCAGCACGGCTGTGCCTTCAGCAGCCCAGAGCAGGCATCCATCCTTCACAAAGGCACCCCATGGCTGTTGCTGACATCTTTCCACCACCTCAAATAACACAGCTCTCACACCTCTCAGCTCATTGCAGTGCGAAATAAAAACACAACTTTTTTTCCATTTTAGGGTTTCCTGAAGAATAAAGGATACTGAGCTGTCCCACGCTGCAGAAGCCAGTGTCAGAATTTCTGACTCACTGCTGGGGCTGGGCTGGGTGTGAGGCATACCTGGTGGCTGATGGCATTTAATGACCTTTGCATCTAAGAACAGGGAGAAGAGGGATAACTCAGAAGTGGCTTTAATAGGTGACCATAAATATAATGGGAGACTTGCAATCACATAATTATCTGTCTAATCCATCCATCTGTTGTACACATACTTCATTGATTATATACACACACATAACATATATCTGCAATATGTATATATATTTGTAAAATGCCTGACAAATCATCCAAGGATTGGAAGATTTATCCTACTTGTCGCAGCTGTTCAGGCTGCTGTTTCTATTACAGCTATTCTTTTCCAGCATGCCTAACTTTCTTCAACGTGGCACTTTTATGCTGGCATTTAAATGTAGTGTTTCAGCAGTCTGAAAGGAAAAATAGGCAGAGACTTCATTTGGCCACTTTTACATTCAGGAAAAATGAAAAATTATTTTTCCCACGTTTTTGTGGTAATAACAAACTGCTGTGCTCTGTCTGACTGATGATGAGGCAATTTACCTGGGAGGCATTGTGATTCTCTCAGCAAAATAAAGCAAGAAACTTCTGTAACTCTCCATGGTCGTTGCTGCCTTAGGGGAAAGGAAAGGGGAAAATAACAAGTAAGACTATTTCCTTCTAAGGGATGGAAAGAAAATGTATGCAAAAGAAAGAAACCTTTATGTCTGGGTTCATTAGACCTATTTGTAAATATTCTCCAAGCTTGAAGCCTTTTCCTTCATTCTTTTCAATAACAAAAAATATGGGGAGGGGTTTTGGCTGATTCCATGAGAAGACTTGAGCTGTTTCATTGTAGGAGGGGATGCCATTGCCCTGCTAACCCCCTGCTGCAGTGCAGCATTGCCAGACAAACAGGAGAGCTGTGAGGGGTGTGAAGGCAGGGTGACACTAAGCTGAAAGTTTGAGACAGCACAGTTGCAAAAGACTCAGCTATATATAAAAGGAAATAAGCATTTATTTGAGTGATGTGTTTCTTTTCTCTTACCAACGCCAAGAGAAATATGTGGAAGTAGGGGTGCAAAGAGCAGCATGTCAGCTGGGCTGCTCTCTGTCCTGTCTTGTGCAGGAGCTCAGAGGGATGCTCAGGCAGGCTGCCTGCTCTGGAGAGCTTTAGGTCCAAAAGGTGTGCATGGGAAATAACTACAGATGTGCCCGTGGCCAAGATAACATTGTCTTAGAGCCTTAACTCTTACATTTCCCTTTCCTGTAGCTAAAACCCAGATATGTCAGGACAATAGCTGCAAGGCAGGAGATATTGAGCCAAAGTTTGCTGAGGCTGAGCAAGTATTTCTAGCTTTGGAATCCCTCTGTGCATGTCCTGTGCTTTGTAATCCTCCCTGTGCAGCTGTGGCCAGATGCTGATGAAGACAAGACAATGGGTTAGAACAGAACAGAATACAATAGTATATTTCAATTAGAATCGTCTGGCCCAACTGCCTGACCCGTTCAGATGGATCTCTGATGTGACCTAACACAGCAGGTCTTATTTTCTGGCATGTTATCTGTCAAAGCTCTCTTTTTAGGTATATTACAGTGTACAAGGTACCTACCTAGTCCTTTTTAAACTGCTTTGGAAAGGTGTGAAATTTCCCAAACTCCTCTGGGGAAAACAAGGTGATGGTACTGCTGCTGCCCCAGGTACCAGGCAGTGCCTCCATGACTGAGCTGGTGGTTGGGATCAGGAGGTTGGTCTACGAGGCTGCAGATGCTGGGAGGCAGGCTGGAAGCAGGAGATCCAGGGGTTTTGAAGGCAGCATGGTATCAGTGTAGAAGGTATGTGAGAGCTGAGGGTGGATAGATAGTGAATTTGGGCAAGATTTTGAAGGATTGTCCTGATAAGAAGGGTGTTTCTGTGAGCAGGAACAGACGGGATTTTTTTTTTTTTTAATGATTGGGCTTTCCCGACTTGAGGATATATGTTAATCTTTCTGCAGTGTAAATTAGTCTTAGCTGGTGATTTAGACCTACTGAAGGTCCCATGCTGAAACCGTGCAGTTGAGGTGCAGTGATCACACAGCTCAGTGTGGGTGGATGGGATGGAACAGCTGCCTGGTCCTGGGGCTGGGATGGGCTGGAATAGCAGGGAGGAGGGCCAGCGCTGGTCCCAGCAGAGCTTCTGCCCCTCCTGTGACACTGCAGCTGAGAAACCCCGCGGTTAGTGGTGTCTGCCCAAAAAGCTGGCGCTGCCTGTGTATCTCTGGTGTAAGACCAGCGTCGTAAGGGAGGGTGCAAGCCTCTTCATGCCGCTGGGCTACCAAGCTGCGACCCTCTCCCGAAGAGGTGCTCCCTCCCCACCTGAGCTGTGGGTGATCAATTAGCCCTGCAAGTCCAGGCAACACACACTGGCAGCTCCTGCGGGCTTCATCCACTGGAGATGGAGCAGGGAAAGCCGGGAGCTGAGGCAGCGAAACGATGCCTCCGGGTAAGATCCCGGAGCAGGCAGGAGCCTGATGTCAGCAGCCCCCCTCCATGGCTGCGGGATTTGGGAGTGCCCAGCAGCTTGTCTGGCATGCCCCGGTGCTGGCCACGTACATAATCCCAGGGCAGGAGCCGTGCTTGAACTGCATGTGAACCGTAAATCCCCGCTCCTAAAGCGGAGGGCAGATCCCGCTGGCACGCCTGCTGCGGCGGCTCAGCCTGGTCCCCGGCACTGCCGCCCAGAGCAGCCGGCTCATTTAAATTGCTTTATAAATGGGCCAAAGAACTCTGGCTCCAGCCTTCATCTGAGTAATAAATACACAATAAAGCAGCCTCAGTGGCTGAGGGAGGCCAAACAATCAACACTTCCAAAACGGGGAGGATGCTCTTACTGAAAAGAGGTCGTCTTTTGTAATGTTTTAGCCCTTTTCTGCCCCTTTTAAGGATTTCTCCCGGAGGAGATGGAGTAGAGGCTATGTTTAGCCAGCTGTATGCCCAGATGGTCACAACACTTATGAACAACATCCCCTAGGAATAATTGTATTAAGTCTTCTTTGGATTTTATACTCTTGGGTTTATTTTACTTTTTCTTTTTTTAGGAAAAAGAAAAAGAAAGAGATTTTCCAGAATTAATGGTTTGGCACTTCTGTATTTGATTACTGTATTAAGAAACTAGCCAGTGCCTAACAGGTTTTTGTAGCTACCTCCAAACATGAGACATCACACAGAACTATGACTTCTTAAGGGAAAGCTGGAAAGCTGGAGGCTGAGGTAGGATGTGCTGACATGCCAGAAAGGACATTTGAACCCTGCTATACCAGTATGCCCACATGGATTTAAGTCCATACTCACTAGCCAGGTGAGGAGCTCTTCTCACGCAGACGAGAAGAGCCAGTGAAAAGTTTCCATCCTCCTGTTAAGCAGTGCTCATGGGAATGAACGTGTGCTCAATTTGGCTTGCAAATTTTACATCACCTATTGCATTTCCACTCACTTCTTTCTTTGGGGAGAGAGAAAAGAAAGCAACCAGAGAAAAGAAAGCAACAAACAAGAGAGATCAATGAACCATGGCAGAGCACTCTGCTGTGCACACTTCACACCCGTCTTGGGAGAAGGCAGGGAAGGGTGGGGGAAATGAGGGGATTTATGAAGGCAAAGCCACATAATTCAGTTAAGGAATGTGCTGAGAAATGAGAGTGATGGTGGGACTGCCTAAAGGCTTTGCAGGGAGACCATTTGGAAGGGTATAAAAGGGGTTAAAAGCTAGCATGCACTTTCCTGGTGCATCCCAGTGGATCAGGAAGTGACTTGCAAGAAACAGCACTGCCCTCCTGTTAGCAAACTCCTGTCTGATGACACCCATTTTACAGACAGGGACACTGAGGCACAGAGATGTTATTGCAAGGAGAAATTAATTTCCATTGGGGAAAGAGAGATAACACCTGTAATTGCAGAGATCTGACCATAATGGTCATGAGGCCCTTGCCCAAAACCTTACATTTCTATTTATTACTGCAGTGTCAGAAAAGCCATTGAGATATAAAAAGGACCTGCAAAACATCCACCCCACCCCAGGATCTCCAGTACTTCTCTGCCGCCCATCAAAAACTGTAGTCAGTGAACTGCAGCCATAAGTGTTATATTCAGTAAAAAGCAGCTGAAAAAGGTATGACTGGTGACCTGGGTCCTTGTGATAGCAGAGAATGTACAAAATTGCTAAAACAGATGTGAACCCTGCCTATTGCTCCAGTGAGATCTTGGACACTAAAGATGTCCTGCATGAAGTGCATAGGAAATTAGATCTGTGCTTCCCTGAAGCCATAGCAGCCTACAAAACATCACACCACAGGCAAAACCAGCTGTTCCTGGCCCAGGAGACCCAGCAAAAAACATCTGTCTGGTGTCAGAGGAATGGGAGTGTTGCTCATGTTTGGTAGTTGGCCTCTGAAAGGTGGCTGCTGCAGGACTGCCCAGGCTTGGATGAGAGCATCCCTCCATCCCAAGAAGCTGCTCTGGCAGCTGGGAACAAGACTGCAGCAGTAGCCTGTCAGTTCCTGCCATGGCCCTTGTTCGGATGCTGTGGGGGACTTTGGCAGGTGTGATTCCTGCAGTCTCTCTGTGCCTCCAGACCCTGGTGGACTGGCTTTGCTGCCCCTCTCTGTTCCTGCACCATTGCAGGCAGCTACAGCAAACCCCATAACTGAGGCTTCTGTCATTATCCTCCTACCACACATAGGATTCCTTTCTCTAAAACAGAGCAGGGATGAGATTAGCATCTTCTCCCTCTCTTGCTATGCCAGCTTTTGACAGACAGAGGGGTGGGGGAGTAGAAAATGGGGTAAAGATAGAGCTGTGTGTTTTGATAGGAATTGTCATTACCCTGATAGCAGTGAGGTTATGTGGGGACGCAGTGGCTCTGACTTGCTGCAAGCCACTGGCTGGAGGAAAGGGTGGCAGAGGAGCTCAGCATGGGGTGAAGTGGATTTACCATAGCACAGACCATGGAGTGCATGGGGATAACAAACCTCTGCTCTGCTGGCACCATAAACATGTAATGCACAAACTCCTAGAGACTCAGGTCATATGATCCATCCCAGTGAATCCCACAGCCCACAGGATCAGGCACAAACTTTAAGCCTGTTTAAGGTATGTTTCAGGAGTGAACCAGGTTGCTTTTACACATGTTTTCATTATATATGCTCCAAGTAGAGGCTAAAGATCCAGAAACTATGGCTATGGAGTTCTGGTGTTCCCTCTCATCAGTTTGGTTAATTGCTCAATTCATTTACTAGTTGGGTTTTAATTTTCTGTGGATCACTTAGCTCTTGAAATTCCATAAGTACTGAAAGTCAGCAAATTTTGGGAAGTGTTCTCTGGAGGAAAGTCCTAGAACTCTTACAACAGGCATAATTTTCATTTGTGCAGGTTTAGTGCTCTCACAGAATATCCCACAACTGTGCCAAAATGCAGTCTGTTTGTAGCCTACTGTGTGCTTGACTAGGAGCCTGAGCATTTTACCTTGCAAGCTAAATGCCTCTGTGAACAGAAATTGTGATCATTACTCAGGAGATACTTTCCAGATGAAACCTCACTCAAAAATAGCTATGCCTGGATTTAATACCTGCAATACCAAGACAGTGGTATTTGCATTTAAACACTGACTTCAGTGTGAGGGAGCTCATATGGGAGACAGGTGTATTTTTAACTAACCCTGCTAGCCACTGGGTGCCACTAGTGATTTGTTGGGTTGAGGGAAGAGTAGCTATCCTGAAACTTTATGGGAACAGCCCACATGTAAATACATGAATACATAGGAAGTTGACCTTCAGCTTATTCAATTTACTTAAAAAGCATCCACCCTGCAGTCTCTGATTTCCCTCTGTTCTAATTCACTGTGGCTGTACTTCAGTGCCAGGGTATCATTCAGGGTGCTGGGGTAGAGGCTGTGTAACCAGCTCTTGGAAAGCCTGATGGAGCAAGCAAAGCACTCAAGCTTACACTTACATTTATGACAACTGAGCAGCGCCTTTGCAATCAGTGAAACTGCTCACGTGCTTACAGACAAGCACATATTTGACTGGATTAGTGCATGAAGTGATTGGAACTGAAGGTATGGTCAGCAAAGCAGCCCAGTGAGCTACTGCTTTTGCTCCTGGTTATCCTCCCCAAATTCATCCTTTGCAATGCAGATGCAATTCCAGACCTTCACATATGATACATATAATAACTGCTATTAATTCTTAGTAGGGAACAGGATCAGACCCCTGGGTTTAATGGTCTGCTTTTCATCTCTGTGATCCCCATCCCATCTCTCATTCTGCTTTTCACTTCAAAATTATTTTGCCTGCCTCCCGCTCCTCCATTCTTATTGTTCTGATGTTCCCTGCCACAATTTCTCCAAAGGCAGGGCAGCTCATCTGCAACAGTGTTTCCACATATAGACACATACAGGTGGAAATTGTGCATGAGTTTATTCTACACCTGAAAACATACTGGGCAAAATGAACCTCTGTAATCTACTTCAGCACTGTACCTACAGAGAGATCTTCACTGTTTTAAACCAGAATGTTACCAATTCTGTGTAGGACAAGTCTTAACGAGCCAGTAATTTGCACATGTACATGAAACCCCTACAAACCAGGCTGAAATAGAAACTAGGCCCTCAAATAAGAAATCCAACAGAAGAACAGGTTTCTGGGGTGCAGTGTGCTGCTGTGTGTCAGTTACCTCAGGGCAACAGCCTCCTTGCAAATGCCCTAAGCCAGTGGTACATGCGGTGAATGTACCCTATGTCTGTGCCGGTCCTGCTTCTCACATTTCAGTGTGAGAAGGCACACGAGCACTGTATTGCACTGCCTGATGTGTTGTAGATCCACATGCTGGTATATCTCACAATGAGAGTGCCCACAGATCCCAGTTCACCTTCTCCTTTCTTTCTTCCAGTTCCAGGGCTATCCAAAGGCCACTGATGGCTCTGCTAGCCCTCCCTGTGGTGGCCCTCCCCTTGCTGCTGCTGCTCCAGCCACAAGGGCTGGCTGCTCCCACGCTCCCATTTGTATGTCACTCACGCCTCTCTCCCCACTTAGAGCTGTCTTCTGTTTCCTGCTGCCAAGAACCGTCTCTATTTG
This sequence comes from Anthoscopus minutus, assembly GCA_013399455.1. Classification (NCBI taxonomy): domain Eukaryota; kingdom Metazoa; phylum Chordata; class Aves; order Passeriformes; family Paridae; genus Anthoscopus; species Anthoscopus minutus. The sequence goes on along the minus strand of VWYI01011162.1, from coordinate 64,348 downwards.
AGACTCCATTTCAAACCCATGATTACCAGGAGCCTTCCTCTCATCTCATCTCATCTCATCTCATCTCGTCTCATCTCTTCAGCTCTTTCTCACTCTTTGCTTCTTCGTCTGCATTTTATTTCGGTCTGCGAGAGCGTGCTCTGGGGCAGGGAAGCCCCACGCTTGCTGCACTGCAGGAATGATGTGACAGCCTGATCCTCACTGTGCAGAAGTGACCTGGAAAAAAAGGCACCTTGACATCTGAAGGCAGAAAGGACAGTGTTATGATGAATTTTTAACTATTATCCTTGATTCTGTGGTTGGGAATACTCCCATGCCTTCTTCCTGCCAGTAAGGCAGCCTTCTGAATCAAGAGTATGGGAGAAAAGAAGCAGAAGTGTCACACAGCTGCCTCAAGGCTCAGCTGATCCTCCCTCCTCTGGGCCACCTTCTAGCATGGGCTGGGGACTGAGCAGCTGGGTGTGTCAGACTGCAGAGGAGCACATTGACGGGAAGCTGTGGGTGCAGACAGGCTGCACAACAAAGTAAAAAGGTTCCAACCAGTTTCATTTTCCAGTAGCTGTTCTGAGTAAATAGGGCCAGGACACAGAAGGGTAATGTGCATTGCTAAGGCCAAGTTCATGGACTGTGTTCAACTGCTCATACTCTCTGGGACTGCCTTTTTAATTAATAAAGACTTTCCTCCTTCAGATATTTTAAAAAATCACTCAGACTGTTCCTTCAAGCTGCAGGTTTCACACAAGAGAGGGGTTGCAAGAAATCACCATTTAATTAAATAAACATCTCTTTGAACAACGACCCTTCTCCAAAGTTGGAACCTCCTTGCCATCATTAGAGCCCCACATAAACTGTAGCAGTTAGCAGTCTGCTTCGGGATTACAGTGTTCGTAGCAAGAGAAATTGCTCCTGAGATCATTTAACCTCCCTGGGGAGATGACAGGAAGGAATTAATCTTCCGCTGCTAATCCGCCCTGTGCTGCTGGATCAAAAATTGGCATCGATGGGGGTGCCTGCACAGGGGAGCCTGCGGTGGCATTTACCATCGGCGTGTGCTCCCTCCCACCTCCTCCTCCGGCGCGGCTGAGGAAACAGGGGGCAGCTATTTCAGGAAGTCTACGTAACATATTATTAAACCATTTGTGCTGGCTGAGAAGAAGATTTGGTTTCTGGCGCTCCCCTCCAGTCCTAGCTGTGTCAGCAAGGTGAGCACTACAGAACACGCTTTCACTTTAGTCCCAGGAATCAGTCTGCTCATTGGTTTTGTCGCTACTTGCTGTTTATTTTATTTTATATCAATATTATTATTGTTATTTATTATATTTGTTAGTGATTTGTATGGATTATTCACCAGTGCCCAGGTACATCCGGTTTTTATCCCCCAGAGCACTTGTGCTGGGAAGAATGTGCCAGTGTGACCCTCTGCCCATAACAGCCTTTTTGTCAAAAGCAGTTCTGCATGGAATGGAAACCTCCATTTTTATTTGTTTTTAATTTTCCTGATGAGTAAAATGGACCCAAGAAACAATTCAATATGTTTGTGAGCAATCTGCGAGCAGAGAAGGGGTTCAGGTTTACCAAGTTGAGGTGGGGCCAGTCCTGGATCAGGGACAATTCCCTGGGATACAGCACCCAGCCACACAGCAAAAATAGCAAGCAGCAAACGCCCTTAGCAACTGGCTTGTGGAAAAAAAATTAATTTGCTAAAGAGCATCAGCACTAAGTCGTCTTGAAGAGTTGTAAATCACAAGGCTGTACAAAGGGAAACCTGCTCCTGCATAGTCTGTGAGCAGAGACAGACTATTACAATGGATTCAACTATTCCTAGCTAATAAGAACTTAATAGGAGTTCAGAAAATGCTAGGCTCATCCAAATCAAAGGCCAAGCTCCTGCTGATGTTGGCAGAGGCAGGATGGGACCCAAGGGGCAGATTTTTCACAGTAGAGGACAACAGCTTGTTTCCTTCACCACAGCATTCAGGTTTTCAGCCCAGGACCAGCTGCCCCTGTCAGACCTTGTGCTCCCACAGCTCCCACATCAGCAGGCAGCAGGAGCAAGGGGATCCAGCAGGATGCTCAGCTCAGGCCCTGGCACAGAAGGTGCTGTGGATAGGAAAGCCAAGCCCAGAGCAAGACAAAGCTGCAGGGAGGGCTCACCAGCTGGGTGGTGTGGGAGCAAAGTCAGACCCTTCTACTGCTAAAACCAGCCCTGACACAGGATCTTTTCTCCCGACTGAACCAAACACTTGCAAAAGACAGGTTTTCTTTTCACTAGCAGCACACCACCAAATGGGATTTGCAACAAGAAGGTGTGAGGGATAACAGCCCATCCCTCATACCCAACAGAGCCTGCAGGCTTCTTTTGCTGCTTTCAAGTTTCCTGTGCATTAATCCCCACAATAACACACGATTACCAGAAAAACCTTAGGAAATAGGGGGCAGGGGGATATGGAAGCTTTTCAGAGAGAAAGGTATAAAAGGAAGCAAAAAACAATCACAGTGGAAAAACATAGGTCGTTTGCTCTTCCATTTTTCTGTCAAATGGTGATTAGAAGAGAAAATGTTCTTTCTATACCAGTCAGGAAAGGAAGAAACATGTTCCACTTCTCTGAAAACAAAAAATCCAGTGAAATAAGAGTGATGCCATTTCTCTAACTCAGAGAAGCAAAGCTGTCTCGAGGAGTCTGTAAAGGTTTGTGAAGGTGCCCTTGCAGTTATTGTGTTAAACACTGAAAAAAGCTTGTTTTCTGAACATGTAGGGTGGCACTGATGACTCCAGCAAGCTGCTTGTCAGTTCTTGGGTATCCCCAGCTACACAGATCTGCCTCCAGTGTCTCTTACCTGCAGTTTTGGAAAGTTTTCTGAAGGTTTTCAGAGTTTCTCTGAAGCTGCTCCCTCATCTCTCTGAAGATGACAGAATCACAGAATCACTGGGTTGGAAGAGACCTTCAAGATCATCGAGTCCAACCCAGCCCTGACACCTCAACTAAACCATGGCACCAAGTGCCACATCCAGTGTTTTTTTAAACAGTTCCAGGGATGGTGACTCCACCACCTCCCCAGGCAGACCATTCCAGTACTTTATCACCCTTTCTGTAAAAAATTTTTCCTAATTTCCAACCCATATTTCCCTTTATTATTTTATTTATTACTGAGACTGTGACCTCTGGTTCTGTCAGCTGCTGCCTGGAGAAAGAGGCCGACCCCAGCTGCCTGCAGGCACCTTTCAGGGAGCTGTAGAGAGTGATGAGGTCACCCCTGAATCTCCTTTTCTCCAGGCTGAACAGCCCCAGCTCCCTCAGTTCCTCACAGGGTTTGTGTTCCCAGCCCCTCTCCAGCCTCGTTGCCTCCTCTGGACGCGCTCAAGCTCTCAAGGTCCTTCCCAAACTGAGGGGCCAGGACTGGGCACAGCACTCGAGGTGAGGCCTCACCAGTGCCAGGTACAGGGGGAGAATGACCTCCCTGCTCCTGCTGGCCACACCATTCCTGACCCAGGCCGGGGCCATTGGCCTTCTTGGCCACCAGGGCACTCTGCTGGCTCATGTTCAGCTGCTGTCACCAGCACCCCCAGGTCCCTTTCTGCCTGGGCACCGCCCAGCCACACCGTCCCCAGCCTGGAACATTGCAGGGGTTATTGTGGCCAGAATGCAGGACTCAGCACTTGGACTTATTAAACTTCATCTTCTTGGACACTGCCCGTCCATCCAACCCTTCCAGGTCTCTCTGCAGAGCCTTCCTACCTTCCAATAGATTGACACACGCTCCCAGCTTGGTGTTGCCTGCAAGTTTACTAATGAAAGACTCAATACCTTCATCCATGTCGTCAATACAAATATTGACCAGAACTTTGGGCCCCAGCACAGACCACTGGGATGGTATTAAGCTTCAGCAGTGCTTGTCCTGATGTGTCTTGCTCTGGCTGTACCCTCCAGATGTTGGTACTGGAGGAAACCAAGGTTCCCTCTGAAAAAATCTTTTGACTTCTCTGCTCCAAATAAGAAGCTACAGGTAGGATCTGGGATATACAGAAATGTACTTGTGAAGCACACAGATTTTAAAGTTCTTTATTTTTATCATGGGTTATTGTATTCTAGAACAAATGATAGCTCAGATGACACAAACAGAGGTTTCAGCTCACCTAACAAGTATATTTCTAGTTAATCTTTTTCCCTCAGCATATCTGCATTGTGATGCCTCTTTGTATTTTTGTACAATGAGCATTTTCGTTTAAGCCAAAAATAATATTTGGAAGTGTTTAGGATAAACCTATTCTGCATTTTGTTTCAAGAAGAGCACATTTACCTATGCCAAGGCAAGTCCAAGCAGCCTGGTAATTCATGAGCTGGGGCAACAAGATCCACAAAACTGGAGCGTGTCACTGGATTTGTGGCATTAGGCACAGACTGGAGCTGCCTGGCCAATGTGCAGCAACAAATGGGGCAGAACTCACAAATGGCCATGTTACCCTTGTGGGCTCTGGCACCACAGTTCAGCTAGTCCCAGTGCCCAGCCATGGCCTGTATTAGTTTTGTGGGTGCTGATGATATGCATCAAGCACAGCATGGTCTCATGTAATGCAGTGTCACACAAGGAGTCACTCAGGCTAGTGGGGGTAAAAGTCCTTTATTTGACCTGGCCCTTTCACAGTCAGTTCTTGTTCCCTGTCTATTCCAACATGGTTAAAAACAAACAAACAAACAACCCAGTATAAAATATAAGCAGCTGCAGCAGAATATATATTTCATTTTTGCATTAAAAACTACTTACAGTGATAGATGACAGCGTGGTACAATCCAGAAACCAGCTGCCTATATTTTGCATTATATCAATATTTATTTTAATTCTAAAGAACCATAGTCTGGGGACTTTTACTAAAATAGACACTTCAAATGGTATCCTGATGGATTATTCTTCATTCCAAAGTAACTTTACTTGGACATCTCTGAATTCTGTTTGTCATTTATTCTTCTCTCAGTTTTTCAGCATGCTGAAAAAAGAAATTATAGAATAAAAATAGAGCTAACTATGTAACTGAGGTGAGAATAATCTTCCCTGGCAATAGAGTGCAATTGGTCTCCAATTGTAATTACTGCCTTCCTCATGCTCTAACAATAGATCTGAAATGGTGTTTTGGGGATACAGGGCTTCCCTTCACAGAGCCTTTGCTGTGTGATTCCCTGTGTTGAGTGGCTGTGCTTCTTCCCTGCCCCCCTTAAACCTTTCCCAGTACCAGTGACAAGCTGCCTAAGCAAATGCCACACACGTGCAGCACGTTGTGATATGCAGAAGGAATCACCTCAGCACATAACTCGAGCTGCAAACTCTGCTGGGAGCAAAGGGAGCCAGTGCTGGGCAGGAGGAGTAGCCAGAGCCTTCTGCGCAAAGGAGCTTGTGCTCCTCTGGAGTGACCCTGGGTAGCAGTTCCTTGAGGGCACTTCTTGTACAGCATACAGAGACTCAACATTCAGAAGCCTCAAAGACCATAAATCAGGTCATTTTGCTGTGTCACTAATCTGCAAGATTTCCCTGCTGCTCTTCCCCTGAAGAGCCAGAAGTGGTGTAGTGTAGAAAACACAATTCAGGAATTATAAAGGAACATGGACAATTTTCGCTCCTTGAAAATATGTTTATGTTTTTGTGTCATCTTCAATGCATAATTGCTTGTATTTGGTGGGCAGCATGACTAAAATGTAGCACTTATGTCTATTAGAAATTGGAAACAGTGAGCTATTTCTTTGGGGCAGCCCTGTTTATTTGCAAGCAATTGCTACATAGAATGAAAGAAGAATCAAACAAGAGGCAACTATTTCTTTTCCTCCAGTTTCAACTTTGTTTCTGGAAACACTTTAACCCCAGAGCTCTTTCTCTGAGCATTTTCTCAGTCCTGCTACAAGCGGTGCTACGATTACTGCTTGCTTGCTGACTTTCCTGAGGCTGTCCATGTGGTCTCTCTTATATACAAGCATCCTCTTCTGCTCATTGCCATAGCTACCTATTTCAGTTTAATCAATCTCTTAAGTGAAAGATGGTGGTTTCACACTTCATTTCCCATATAACTGTATTAGCCAGGTTAATGATATTTAAAACCCAGTGCTTTGAGGATATTCAAATCAATGATCATTCCTTTGTTATTGCTGTTACTGCAATGATCCAGAATAACAGAATCATAAAATCACAGAACCACAGAATGGGTCAGGCTGGAAGGGACCACCATGGGTGGACCACCATGGGTCTGGTCCAACCTCCCCACTCAAGTTCTGGGGAACACAAGGCACAGGACTGTGTCTAGATGGTTCTGGAATATCTCCAGTGGGGGAGACTCCACACCTTCTCTGGACCATCAGTTCCAGTGCTTGGTCACTCCATGGGAAAGAAATTCTTCCTCATGTTCAGGTGCAACTTCCTGGCCATCAGTTCCTGCCCATTGCTCCTGTCCCATTGCTGGGACCAGAGAGCAGAGCCTGGTCCATGCCCTGGCCCCTCCCTGCAGACACTGACACACAGGGATGAGGGCCCCTCTCAGCCTCATCTTCTCCAGGCTGCACAGGCCCAGCTCCCTCAGCCTTTCCTCACTGAGCTGCTCCAGTCCCTCCATCTTCTTTGTCCCCTCCACTGCATCTGCTCCAGGAGCTCCGTGTCTCTCCTGTCCTGGGGAGCCCAAACTGGACACAGCACTCCAGGGTGATCCTCACAGGGCTGAGCAGAGGGGTAGGATCCACCTGCTGGCAGTGTTCTTCCTAAAGGACCTAAATCCTTCAGCTGAAATATTTTTGGGACACAGTTTAAGAGGGAAGCTGCCACTACCATTTGCTTTATGCAGTCTGTGCTCCCCTCTCGTCTGCAGGATGATTCCTGTGCACAGTGCATCCTGCTCCTTGCTGAGGTCTGCACCCTTACACTGCCTCTCCACAGGGAGCTAGGGCAGCACCAGGATGTCATCTCTTTCCCCAGAACCAGAGGAGGCAGGATCTGCCAAGATAGGGCTGCATTTCCAGGAGATCCCAAGTGCCTCTGTTGTAGGGTCTGACTCTGAGGCAGTTGTCTGTGGTGGGACACAGTTTTGTCTTGGGTAGCTTGCAGCAGGCCCAGAGCAAGCTCAGCCCTGGTACAAAAGTTTTCATCATCTTCAGACTGCTGGCTCCAGTGATAAGCATTTCTAAAACTCTAGAGTTGAAAAGTTGTCTAATCTCCCAGCAAATCTAAGAAAATCGATCCCACCTCAGAAACAAGTTTACTAAAATGTTATGATGCTTTTATTATTGACATTAAACCGCAGCCAAATTTTACTGGGAGGTGCTCAGCATTGACAAGGCTTCTTCTGCCCTTGCATTATTTAAAGGTTAAAAGTAGAAGGGCATATCACTTAAGATATAGGACAATATATATATGTATGTAAAGATAATGATCCTTCAAACAGTGAACCCTGAAAAGGGCTGCGTGCATGTAGCCTAAGGAATGACATAAACATCAACCAATTATTTTTACATTTTCTCTTTCTTGGTGTAAGCTTCAGCAGCTGGGTCCCATATGAATATGTCATGACAGATGACAGTGATATGAGCAGATGAACCCCAAGGCAACCCGCTATCCTGTCAAGGAGAGGGCAGAGCTGGGTCCCCTAAATATGCATAGACTGTGTCACTGACAGCGATTTACTCTTGTGGTCAGGTGCCTGGAGTCTGTATTCTTCCCCAAGAAGCAGGTTTTAAAGTATTTTTAGGTATGAATACCATTAAAATTTGTTTTCTGTAAGAATCACTGACAAAGGAGAACCCAATCTTCCATAACCTGGTGAAATTTTGTGCTTTTTTATCTGGTGTTTAAAATTATACTAACTGAGCCCTGACAGCTGCCTTACTTAGCACCATTAAGCTGAAAAGATAGGAAAAGAGGTTACTGGGATGATTTGTAATAAATGTTTACATTTTATAATAGACTTACACCTGTGTTTTTTCTGTCTGTGTCCATGTGGTTCAAAACACTGAAAATGGAGGCAAATGTGCAGTTTCTTCTTTTAAAGACAAGGCTTCCAGCATCAGAAGCATGCAAAAGGAGTGGCTAATCCATTACCCTTATTAGGAGCTGTAAAAACAAAGCAGCCACCCTGTGATGCTGACAACACACAGCCTGTTGCTCGAAAGGTTGGATCGGTTCCTCCTCTGGCTTGCACCACAAAAAAGACACAGTGACTATCACAGACTGTGTTTGACAGCATAAAGCAAGGGCTGAATCTTGCTCCTGGTGTCTCTGTAATGTGTGGAATTCAAGAACCTCATTTAAATATGAAATCATTCTTTCTCCATACCCCATTTTCAGTTGCTTTCTCCATTTCAAATACCTTCTCTGCACTCAAGCAGTGACCATAAGCTTTCCATGGTGTTTTGAAGGGATGCCAGTGATTTCTTATGACAGGGATTCATATTAGGGGAAGCTGGTGTGCATACTGCTAAAATAAACTGTGCTCAATCAAGAAAAGGGGGGATGGTAGTGCTAAGGTCAAAGTTAAAGCAAAGTCTGGAATTTGCAGCCAAAATTGGAATCAAATCCCTCTGTATCAAACTTCCCTGGCTGACTTGAATCTCCACATTTTAAAGACTAGATCTTGCATAAGACACAGAGGGGTCAACATTATTTTCTGGCATATCAATTCATTTCTAAATTTTGTTCATTTTCTCATTTATTTCTAAATAATTGTAGATACCAGACTTTACAGATGGAAGATCTGATTGCACCTCAAGGTTTCTGTTGTTTTGTACCTAGGAATTTCAGGCACCACAAATCATTCCTCCTGCTTTGGGTGGCAGGTCCGAATTAGCCGAAGGGAATGGTTGGGTTTGCCAGTAACATGAGTTTAAAAGCCTTCCACCTCTTGCATTGCTCACCTGATAATAGAAACTACGGAGGTGGATTTTCAAGGTGACAGGGGAGTGAGATGTGTGGGATACGTGTGCTGTGCACATGATGTGACGAGCAAGTGAAGGCACTGGGTGTAAGTGGTTAAATCACACTAAGCCCCAATGCTCCAGTGCCTCTGCACTAGGAGCACTGTGCTAAGCCTGGCTCTGGGCCCTGAGGTTCTGCACCAGATCAGCAGCACTTGCAGCTCTCCTTGCAGAAGTCTCACCCACGTCGCCTTCTGCTCTCCTGCTCCCAGCCCGTGCCAAAGGAGCTGCACCTTTGTGCTGCCAGCACCAGCCCTGACTGCCCCACCAAGCTGAGGCAAGAACTAGGGGCTTCCTCTGAGGGCTCATCCAAGGGTTAAGGGCTGCTGGGCTTTCACCCCTCCAGGAACCCAGCTCTGCTCCTGCTCCCTCAGTCCCTCCCTGGCACACAATTTATCTACACCACAGGAATCTCAGCTGGCAGGGCAGAGGGGTGCAGGCAGCTGCAGCAATGGGATTGTGTGGGGCAGGATGGAAGAGGAAGGAGAGCTCACATGGAAGCTGTTCAGGGTCGAGGGACTACCCAGGCTTTGTCAGCTCACAGTTCCTCTGTTTCTCCCTGCTTGGGTCCAGATTGACTACAGAGCCAGTTTTCTCACCTCTCCCTCCCCCTTGAAGCTTGTCAGTCCTGCAAACCCACAGAGAACATTACAGACAAGCCCCCACCTACACTTCAATATCTTTACCACCTCTTCTCATGCTGCCCTCCTTACTGTCCCACATATCTCCCCTTTCTCTTTCTCTTCTCCCTCACTGCCTTTATTTTTTTCTCAGTGCCCATAATATATCAACTCTGCAGTGATTCTGTATAAATCAGCAGTGAAAGAGCAGACCAAAGAGTCAGAAAACAGGAGAAAATAGTTAGTCTGTGTTCTAGGAACAGTAGAATATAGAATTAATCCAGAACATAGTCTGGAAAAAGAGAGAGATATGGGGAGTCCAGCAAAGAGGTCATACAGAAAGCAAGGTGGTATGTGATGATTTAGGGCTTTGCAAGACAGTAGGAGACAAACAGAGATGAAACTACATGCCATCTGTCAATGTTTGCACAGAAATCCCACCAAACCAAAAATATTGTTTAAAATCCATTAAAGTTGCTCGTGGCACATCCCACCAACAAAAACATTAGAAAGCCATGAAGTCCCTAGCCAAGCTTCACTTGGGTTTTGAAGCCCTTAACCGCAGTTTCAGGTTTGGCATGTCACCCCACCAACTTCTAGAACCCACAGGCTTCCTCCCTCCCTTCCCACTTGAAACCTTTAACCTGAACTCTGCACACAAACCTCTCCTGCCATGAAAACAAAATTCAGCATCATACTTCCTCAGTGCACCACCTAACCCACACCAGCACAGGGAGCAGGGGAGGACTTCTCCAAACCATGAACTCTCCTACAACAGATTCCCACTTACAAACAAACAACAAACATTTGCACCATCTTACATAGCTCCCTCCCACCAGCTGCTGAGACCATACACCCTGAATTCCTGCTGCTTCCCAGGGCACCATCCATCCACACAATTGCTCCTCCTGCAAACCACACTGCACAGTTTGAGTTTACGGTTCGGCAGCTTGTGTGGGGATGGAGGGAGGAGGTGTGTGGGTTGTGGCTGATGGATGTGGCTGACGTAACGTGGAGAAGGCGAAATCATGCTTGTGGATAGCTGAAGGCTATACTAGCAATTTCATTGATTATTTCTATGGCTTTGGAAGTGCCTGGTGTAGGTAAAACACTCTTTTTCTCCTTTTTTCAGTAAATTCTGAGAGGATGAAAGCAGTGGTAAGGAGCAACCACTAAAACATAACAAAATACTAAGCTGTCTTTCTTTTAAATTTGTTGTTTTGTTGACACATTAAGATCACAGCTGTTGGCTTCACTCTCCCACAGTGAATGAGAGTGCACTTCTGCGTTGGCCAGGATGTGGCCTTATAATCTCATGAAGATCTGGGCTGCTGCAGCATTGGGTAGGAGGAGCAGATGGCCTGAGACAGTGCAGTCATTGGTTAAAAAACAGAACTCAACTGTATTTAGCAAATGTAGTAAAGTAAATTATTCTAAAATGGATAATCTCATGCTGCAGAAACAGTAGAAAATATCTTGAAGTACACCCTCTACTCACAGTTTTCACCATCTTCCAACATTACTGCACGTGCATGTTTTAGCATTTTTGTCCATTCTTGGCAGACCAGAATTAAGCTGGAATTTTTCTAAGTAGCTGCTGATTGCAAGTGAACCCACTTTTCTGGGCTGTAGCTGAGTGCCTAGAAATTAAGGCTTTTATAATCCGTGGCTTCTTCTAAAAGTGTCTCCCATGAGGTACCTGCCCAGTGCACTTGGGCTTTGTCTTTAGGGTTCTTACAACACAAGGAGGGAGCAAGAGCACCATTTTTCTCCTGATGTCAGTATCTGCAATGAGCATTTTAGCTGGTTTTAAACTAAACAAGGGTAAGTTTAGAACATAACATTCTGCCACTGGGGAGATCTGGATCCTCTTTGCACTGCTATAAAGAAGCAAAGAGTGGCAAAGAGCAGAGCTTTTCCAGAGAGACAAAAGCTCCTCTTGAAACCCAGCAGTGCTGTGCTTTGCAGGATGAGCTGGCCAGGTGCTCTCCTCTGGCAGCCAGATCGATGCTTCCAGCCAGACACTGCCTTCAGAGGATGCTTCTCAGCAAATCACAAGGCTCTGGGAGAATCTCTTTGCTCATCAAATGCTTGGCTTTTTCTGCCAGGGATTCCCCAAAAGATACCAGTTGCAATTATACTGGCTCCCCAGTTCAACTTACCTCATTTAACAGAAACGCCAAGTTTAAATAAACTTTTAATATAATCATGGACATGAACTTAGTGGATCTCAGATTAGAAATCACCCTGCATGACAGCTGATTTGATAGCCTCTGGGAACCAATATAAACCTTTCCAGTGATCCAGTGACTGGGACAGATTTCTGGGAGACTTTGGAACAAGCCAAAAAATTCTACATCTGCTCGATGCTAATCACAAGGTGCCCAATATTGTGTTGGTATTACGAGGGCTAGATTATTATGCAAAGCACAGGAAGGGTCCACTGTTTTGAAGTTAGTGTTTGACCAGTGGCCGGACACAATGGCAATAGAGAAGTAGAACACAGAAGAGCATTTGCACCAAGTGATTGACATGGTTGTTGGTGCAGAGAAAATTGACAGATAAAATAAAATAAAATAATGAAACGAAATGAAATTAAATGAGATAAAATAAAATAAAATAAAATAAAATAATAAAATAAAATAAAATAAAATTATGGTATAGCATAAAGCCACGTTACTCAAAATAATGAAATCCATCGCGTGTTGCGTTTCCCATCCGGCAGGAAATCATTTCTCCAACAGGAGGAGCTCTTTGCCTTGGTGAGACGTTGTCAAAGGAGTGGCCACAGTTTTACTCGAAACCCCCTCCTCCTCCTTCTCCTCCCGCCCCCGTTTTATACGAGAGCGGCAGCTTAATTGATTTGATAACAAAATAAACAGCAGCCGAGGGCTGCCCGCGGGAGACGGCAGAGGAAGGTGATGGATGCCCGCCGCACGACTTTCCCCGGCCGCCGCTCTCCGGGCCCGGCGGGGAGTGAGATGAGCCGTCCCTGCGCATCCCGGTACCCGCGCCCGGCACTCCGCAGGGGCTCAGCTTGCCCCTGGCTCCGCGCGGCTCACAGCCCTCCCGGCGGGCCATGGCTGCGCGCAGGCGGGAGCAAGGCTTTCCCCGCCGTTCCCCCGAAGGAGGAGCGGGGCAGTGCTGTGCAAAGGGGATGGCAGACGCCGCATCAAGTCCTGCCCTGGGGGCTTCTGAGCAGAGAGAAGGGTCAGTGCCTGGGCTTTCTGCCGGCGCCAGCGCGGGTGATGTTTTATTGTGCTTGGATCTCCTCGCTGCGCCGAAACTTCTGGAGAGAAAACGGCCCGCACGTCTAATTAGCCCGGGGTTGGATGTCCGACCTGAGTTTGTAGGGTAACTGCTGCCTCCAGGGCGGACGCTGCCGTGGCCTCAGAAGTCCCAAACTCGCCACGGGGAGAAGCTGCCTCCTACTTGCGGGTTGCCCCACTAAGCCATCCCTCTAACCGCGAGCAGTGTAGGGACGCGCCACGATCCTGGCATCTCCCGCCTCACTTCCCGCCCGTGCAAAAAAAAAAAAAACAAAACCAAAAATCCGCAGCCGCCCCAGGCGATAGTGGCTGACTTTGCAGAGCAAATTAATCTGCTGTCCTTAAAGATACTTCACTATAATTCTGGGAACCAGTGGGCCGAGAGCCCGCTTAAAGGTTGCCACGGAGGGAAACCGCTGTGGGGGCTGAGCTTGCCCGCAGGGCATGTTTGCGACGGGGGAAAGTGGTTCCTGAGCAGCCGCAGCAGCGGGAGGAAAAGCTGCCGAAATAGCTGCTCTAAGGGGCGCTCGGCCACAGCCGTGCCCTCCCGAGGGACTGTCCGCGACCCTCACCTCTCGCGGGCACCGCAGGCTGCTCTCGTCCTCCCGGGAATATCCCCACATTGACCCTTGGGTCCCCCTTCCTGCCGCAGGAGAGTCACTGCGCCTGCCCCTCCACACCCTCCGGTGTCCCCTGGGCAACCGCAGAGCCGCTCGGAGCCCAGCGATCTCGGGCGGGGGTTGCGGGATCGGCCGCTGCCCACGTCTGTCGAGGGACCGGGCGCGGACGCAGAGGGCCGGGTAGTGGGCAAGGGTTCCATCTCCTCCCGCCTTCTGGTATTAGCGCAGCCACGAGCAGCACCGCTGTGGAGTTTCCAGCGCCTTGTCCGCAGTTTCAGCTTGTTTTTCTTCCTAATTATTTTTTAAAGACTCGATGACTTCTCTGTGTGGGTTGTGCCTTTTTTTTGTTGAATGATTTTTTTTTTTTAGTTGGTTGGTTGCTGGGGTTTTTTTTGTCCCTCTGGTTTTGTCTGCTCTGCGCTGCAATGGGGATTTTGAGCTGTAGAACCCGAAACCGGGAACCATGACTAATTTAGGGGTGTATTTCTTCAGTGCATTCATTTTAAGACAGTAAAACTTAAAAGATGGAGTGGAGGGGCTGTGAAAGGGAGAGAGAGGCGGGAACGCGGTGCTGTGGCTCTGGTGAAGTTTAATACACCCTGACACACGTACGGAGCGCTCGGTGCGCGGGGCTGGGAGCGCGGGGGATGGACAGACAGCCCGTAACGAGCAGATTGCCGTATGATTTAAAGCGATGATGAGGTTTATCATTTGAACACTGATGAATTCAGGGAACATGAGAGCTGCAATTGACATTCCTAAAAACAATTAAATCGGTGGGGAGTACTGCTGGAAAATCGATACGGCCCAATGTAATACGGTTTGACTATAAACAGATTCCTCCCGTAGTAATAAACCACGAAGTGAGTGTGAAGTACCACTATTCCCTGGCTGAAAGGAGGTCTTCTCTCTACAGCGTCTCAAAACACATCCCCCCTCTCTCTCGGCAATGCTCCGCGACTCCCGCGGTGCGTCCTGGTGGGCCGGGACGACGGTACCATATACCGTTGTGAAATTCTCCAGCAGCAAACCTTCATAACCCCGAGGGGAGGTCGAGAGAGGTATTTAGATAGCTTCCCGAATAAGTAGCGAGCGCCTTTGGTCTTGGACGAAAATAAACTGGGAGTTAAGCTTTAAATATCCAGGCTTGATTTAAGAGCACGATGCACTCGGCTGAGTGCACTCTCGGGGTGGCCCCCCGAGAGGAGGCCAAGGAAAGGAAGGAGAGAGGCATCTGTGAGGGAAGGGAGGGAAAAGAGGAAGAATGAGGAATGGAAGGGAAAGGAGGCCTCCGGGCCCTTCTCGGGCTGCGCCGCCTCCGCTGCTCGCCGCTGAGCACAGGGGCGACGTTTTCTGCGTCCTCTCGGTCGGATTTGGGGTTTGTGGGGGACCTCGCCGGCGCCACGGCCCCGCAGCGCGTGGAAGCTTCCAACAGAGGGCGAGGGAAGCCCGGCTGGGCTCCGAGTCCGCACGGGAACCGGGATCGACACGGGAGCCCAGGGACAGCTCGGCTCGCCGGGACCCCCCCCCCACGCCGCTGGCGGCTCCCACTGGAGAGAGGCTGCGGGGAAGAAAAGAAAAGGGGAAACCGGTGCCAGGCAAACCCCAAGGGCGTTTGAGGAGCTGGCTTTCATTTCGGCTTTGGCTGGCGAGCGGAGCGCTCGGGGCCGCCGAGCCCCGCTGTGCCCGCGGCTTGGCACGGGCAGGCAGCGCCGGCTGCCAGCGCCGGGCCGCCCTCCGCGGGCTGCGATCGTGCGGTTTGCAAAGCAGCGGCTGCACGCCGGGGGCCCCGCCCGNCTTCCCGCGGGACCGCCGCTCTCGGCCGGCTGCGAGGGAAACAGGATCCCGCTGCCGTGCGCTACACGGGAGCCTGTTCCTGGCAGCCGCCGGCTTCCCGGTGCCTCCAAGGAAGAGGATACAAGTTGAATATTGTTTGTGCGGCCGGGACAAAATATCCAGGGCTGACGGGGATTGGGGGGAGGGGGAGTGATTGTGTTCGTCCGCCCATGATGAATAATCCGGGCCGGCCTCCCGGCTGTGGCGGCCAAATCGCTCTTGGATCTGCCAAGAGATCAGCCGCTACCTCTGCCCGCGCCTCGGGCGCCGTTGGCCTTTCCCCGGCTGGCTCTGGCAGCACGCACGTCGCAGCCGCCGAGCGCACGGCGCTGACTCCGCCGGGGCCACCCGCCCGGGGCCGGGCCGCAGCCTCAGCATCAGCCTGGGACGGAGGATGGGGGACGGGGGCATAAAGCGTGGCAGCGAAGTTTGGAGAGGAGTGGGGGTTCTCCGGGTCTGGGGATGCCCGGTGGCAGGTGGAGGCGGCTCCGCTGCCCCGCGCAGCCCAGGGCGGGGGGCACTGCGGGGAGCGGAGCCGCGGGCTGCGCGGTGCAAGACCTGCTGACCCTTCCTTCCCCCGCCCGCCCGGCCGTCTGGTGGGAACAAACACAAGCTGTTCCGGACCGGGGCCGCGCAGCTGGCCCGGTGGTGGCGGCGGAGCGCTGCCAAAGAGGCCGCAGGGAAGGTCCTCGGGTTTCCCGCAAGCGCACACACGCGGCTGCCCGGGCGCGGCGCTGGGACCGCTCCCAGCGGCCGTGAGCGGCGGGGGCCCCGTGTGTGTGCGCGGGGGTGCGGAGGGCGGGCGTGTGCGGGTGGTGAGGTGGTGACGTGCCCGGAGAGCACCCGGGGACGGCGGGCGGCTCCGTGTGTGTGGAAGTCTGAGGTGGCGAGTGCCTGCGAGACGATGTGCGTGGGGAGCGGGAGCGCGCTGCGAGGGAGGCGGCGTGCGTGTGCATACGTGGGAAATCCTGCGCTTGTGCGATGGCGTGTGCGGGTCAACGTGAGTGTGTACGGCTGTGTGACAGCCCGGGTGTGAGAAAGGGAACGTGAGTGGTCCTCGGCGTGTGTCCCAGCTGAGAAAGCAGCGAATGTGCGAGAGCTGCCGCGCTTCCCCCGGAGGATGCAGTGCCCGTGCGAGAGGGCCATCGAGTGTGCGTGGGAATAAAAGTGCGTGTGACACGGAACGTGTGCGTGACACGGCACGATCGAAAAGCGGCAGTGCGTGTGCCACACGGAGCGTATGCGTGACACGGTGTACGAGAGGCGGCGTGCCCGTGTGACTCAGCGTGCGACCGTGTGAGTGCACGCGTGGGCGAGAGCTGCAGAGCCGCTCGGGGGGCGGGCGCGTTGCGGGGCCGAGGAAGCCGGGCAGAAACTCTGCCCCGCTGCCGCACTGGCGCCCGGCCCGCGCCTTGCCCGGGCGGCCCCCACTACCGGGACCGCCCGCGGAGTCTATTTGCCACCGGCGGTTCCGCCCCTTCGCCGGACGGAGCCCCCGGGCCCATCCGCCCCCGCACAGCGCAGCGCAGCGCAGCGCGGCCGGCGCCCGCCGGAGGAGGGAGCTCCCGGGGCAAGAGCCGTGGCTGGGCGGGCAGCGGGCCATGGAGGAGGGACCCCACGCCCCTCCCCTCTCTCTCAGCGCCGAGGGCCGTTCTGCCCGTCCCCACCTTGTTTATGTGCGGCAGGAACTGGGATTTTCCATCTGCCTGCTCCGCTGGTCGTGACCTCCGTGCAGAGCTCGCAGGCACCGGCTCTCGTGAGCGGGCCCGGGCTGCAGGGGCAGCGGGTGCTGCTGCCGCCTCCCCGGTGGACGCTAATCCTCACACGAGCTCCTGGTGTGAAAAGGGGACGATGGCAACGGCGGGGGGAAGGGATGGAACTGGCGGCGGGAGGCCCTGGAGACCTGCCCTTCCCAGGGAGCCCTGCCAGTCCTGTCCTGCCTCTGCACGTCCAACCACTCCGGCGCAAGTTTGCGTTTTCCCGCCCCGGCCCGATCCCTCCTGCCAGGGACAACTCAGGCCCTTAGAGGGGTTTTGGGGGAAGAGAATCCCCAGCTTACTTACACCACAGGGAGTAGGCAACCCCGCTGTGGCTGTTGAAGCACTGACGACAGCGAGGCCCTCAGTTCGGCGAGGGAATCTGCCCCTGCTCCGCTGGATCACAAAAACACGAGCAACTGCATGGGAAAGATGCTGTGCCGGTACGGGCGCCTGCTCCCACTTTCGGCCGTGTCTCTCGTCCGAAAGGGTTGGCGGGAGAGTGAGACTCGGACACTGGTCCTGCTTGCTCTGGCTGGGAGGGGAGAGGGAACGCCGAGTAGCCGGGCAGCTCCGGCAGTGACGGGTTCTGGGATCCGCTCGTCCTCGCCCGCTCCCGGACACGGGCTGGCGGGCCCTGCCCCGCCGCTGGGCTCACCCCCGGAGGGGCGGGGGGTGCCGGCGGGCTCCGCATGGAGGCGGCACCGAAGCAGCGCTGCGAGGGAGCAATGGCTCTTCTCCACCTGCGCTATTAGAGCGGAGGCTGGCTCTGTCTGAGCAGCCAGCAGTGATAAGAGCTGATTTACAGGTAGGGGTGAAACGTGCTCTGAAAATCTCGTGACACTTTCCTCAGGTGGATTCAAATAATATATAAAGACCGTGAGGTGGCGATCTCCCGGGTAGCTCCTAGGATGCGTGGCGTTGTTGTTAACACATGTTTCAATTTTGGATTGAGACTGTCAATTACCCGCTGAGCTGTGAGTCTTAGCCTCAGGCGGGCTGGGAAGAGGGGACGGGTGTATTTATTAACCTCTCAAGCCTGGCGAAGATACGCTTCCAGCCTCTCGCTCGGCCTTTCTCGCACCTTCCCTCCGACCTACAGGTGCCACCTGGGCTGCCCCAGCAGCTTCCGCTGCCCGTGGCAGCCGTACTTTGCCTCCTCTGGCTCCTCCAGAGGCTCTGAGTCCTCACATGGGCACGGCACCGCCGTGAGCCCCACAGCTGTGGGGGAAGGAGATGGTTCGCCCGAGGTGGCTATCTTGGCCAAAACGACCCCGGTCGGAGGGGGGAAATGCATGGGCAGCGTTTCCCTTTGCTTCCAAAATACCTTCTCTTTCTCGGTCGGAAAAACAAGCCAGCTCTCCTTAGCGTAGTCGATTTGGTTTAGGGTTTTTTTTCCTGGAGCGGAAGAGACCCCCATCTCCCCGGGAACATAAGCAAACAGCTCCGAGAGCCCGCTCCAGAGGCTGAAGCGGAAGGACTGACAATTAACATTTCCTCTGGTAGGAGAGATCTGCAGGCAGATCGCTCGGGAAGCGCATCGCCTCCTCCCGCGGCGTGCCCTCGCCGCATCGCACGGTGCCTGCTAAGCACTATGCACTGTTTGCAGAGGAGATTTCTTTCTGGAAGAGCCCGCCCGCTGTCCCGGACCCTGCCCCACACTGGCCTGGGCACGCTCCGCTAGAGCAGCCCGGGGAAGTCCCCAGCAGCGCCATTTGCCCTTTTCGCGTCTCCACCGTTCCCCTACAATCACCTGAAAACAAACCACCCTAACTGGCTCAGCATGGCCCGCTTGCCTTTCCCTTTCCCTTTCCCTTTCCTTCTTCCTCCCCGCCCTGACCTCCCAAACTTCGCTGGTCGGGGCCGAGTCGAGCCCGGCGACCCCCGCTCGGCCCCGTACGCCTCTGTGCTGAGCCGCGAGTGCGTCTCTCCGCACCAAGCCTCCGTGACGAGAAAGGCATCGTAGGCAGCCTATAAATAATTTCCATTATGTTCAGCTGACAGCGCGAGGCGATTAATTTTAATAGCTGTATATTTGCCTGTTTCTCCTAATGCTCTGTAATGAGATGAGAAGCCATCCAACCCCAGATGGCTCCAGCCGCCTCGTTATTTATTTATTTTGTGTGTGCGTGTGTGCAAAAGAGGGGCGAAGGGGAGGGGGGGT